>BSBM01000887.1:16875000-16900000 GCA_027924585.1 Larix kaempferi
GTTGCTTTTCTAGAATGAAACCTCTTTGCTGACATGCTGAGAGCTGTGCACACTCTCGATAGTATGTTCTGGTAGAGATGGAAGGCATCTAGATAGCCACTGTATGCATACAGGATATGGAAAATTGTTGTGCCAAATTATTGGTCAAGATAGTTGCATAACTATGTAAATGATATCTGTATGCATAATAGGTTATCATGTCAACATGATTTCATGATTATGAAATATTGCTAATCATGTACTTAATTTTGATTTGTAGGAAAGATCATGAAGAATGATGAACACCGAACAAGTGATGGATGTTTAACAAGAAGATTTACAAATCAAACAAAATATAGAAGGATCGTGGCTAGAAGATTCTCTTAGAAAGAGGAAGAAAAATCATGACGAGATGTTTGCTCCAAGTGGCTAGATAAGACCATTCTATTAAATGGTGTAATTAAAGAAGAAGTGTGAATCAGGTTCTGTATGGGTGCCCAGGATCGATAGTCAATAGATGAGCTTAATGATCACCATAGGTGATATGGATCTCAACCTTTGCTACAAGGTTGAATATGGTTTCTATACACAGATGACATGGATGCAAGAAGGAACTCACCACAGAGTTCGAATGATGTTGAGGCTCATATCAGTAGACTCATCTGACAAGAGATGGCACAGATAGATGGCTGCATAAATGAAAATGAAAGATCTCAGATTGATGCATTACTTCCTAGGTCTGGAAGTATGGAAAGGCTCAGAAGGAATCTTTCTCAACCAGGGAAAGTAAGTCGAGAAATATTAAAAGGACTTGATATGTTGGAATGGCCACTTGCATGGATTCCAACTTGAAGCTGTTAGCGAATGACTCATCAGAGTTAGTGTATATAACTCTGTACAGACAAATTATTGGGTCATTGATGTATCTAACAAATACTAGGTCAGATATATGCTTTGCAATGAACACCTTGAGTCAGTATCTAGTGGAAACTAGATGTGTTCACCTGATAGTTGCAAAGCATGTGATGAGGTACCTAAAGGATACGATAGACTTTGATCTATGCTATCTTGGAGATCATGACTTCAGATAGCTACACAGATGTTGATTGGGCAGAAAGTGTATCAGACAGGAAGAACACATCGAGAGGATGTTATTGTCTGGGATCAGCCATGATCTCATGGTTTAGCTGGAAGCAGTCTAGTGTGGCTCTCAGCACAAGCAGAATATATGGCTGGTTGCTCTGCTAGTTGTGAGGCAGTATGGCTTCTGGATTGTTTGACTTAGAGATAGACCCAACTGTGATCCTATGTGACAAACAGGGTTGTATCAAGATGGCAGAGAATCCAGTGTTCCATGATATGGCGCAGAAAGGAACTATAAAGTTTGAATTTGTAACAAGTTACCGATGTACTAACCAAACCTCTACCTCAAGAAAAGTTTGAGTATTTTCCAAGACAAGCTTGGTAGGACCCTCCTCAAGAGGGGGAGTGATGTGGTCACTTATGAAGAGATTTCCTGCATTGACAGTGAGGTCGATGATGTGGATACCTATATTGGTGATGCCAACGGAGAGGTTGGTGGATGGTCCTTAGATAGGGTCTAAGTTGACGAGGGGATTGCATCATCCTTGAACACATGTTCTAAAAGGATCTGTAGACATATGTCTCCGAGAAAGAAGAGGGATTGCATCATCCTTGAACACATGTTCTAAAAGGATCCATAGACATATGTCTCCGAGAAAGAAGAGGGATTGCATCATCCTTGAACACATGTTCTAAAGTGATTCGTAGATAGATGTCTCCGAGAATGTGGTCCCTAGTGGACGAGAGGATTGTATCATCCCTGGAATTCAATTCTAAAGTGATCCGTAGACAGATGTCTCCGAGAATGTGGTCCCTAGTGGATGAGAGGATTGTATCATCCCTGGACTTCAGTTCTAAAGTGATCCGTAAACAGATGTCTCTGATATTGTGGTCCCTAGTGGACGAGGGGATTGTATCATCCATGGACACATGTCCTAAAAGAGATCCGTAGACATATGTCTCCGAGAAAGTGGTCCCTAGCGGACGTGATAGGGCTGCATCGTCCCTGAGCATTTGGTTCAAAATGTACGTGATAGGATTGCATCCTCCTTGGACTTATGTCCTAAAGTGATAGGGATTGATCATCCCGTAAGTGGATCAGGATTGCATCGTCCTTGGACTTATGTCCTAAAGTGATAGGGATTGATCATCCCGTAAGTGGATCAGGATTGCATCATCCTTGGACTTATGTCCTAAAGTGATAGGGATTGATCATCCCATAAGTGGATCAGGATTGCATCGTCCTTTGACTTATGTCCTAAAGTGATAAGGATTAATCATCCTGTAAGTAGATTGGGATTGCATCGTCCCTAGACATGGTGAGGTACTTAAAGTGATAAGGACTAATCATCCTGTAAGTTGATTTGGGATTGCATCATCTCTAGACATGGTGAGGTGTCTTAAAGTGATAAGGACTAATCATCCTGTAAGTTGATTCGGGATTGCATCATCCCTAGACATGGTGAGGTGTCTTAAAGTGATAAGGATTGATCATCCTGTAAGTTGATCTAGATTGCATCATCCATAGACATGAGAGATGTCCTAAACTGAGAGGGACTGATCATCCCGTAAGCGGATCAAGATTGTATCATCCTTGGACCTATGTCCTAAAGTGAGAGGGATTGATCATCCCGTAATAGGATCTTGTGTGTTGCAGGGTATGCTGCTATTGTGTATACTTGTATTGATGAGGATACTTGTATTGATAATAAGTATACTTGTATTGATGAGGATACTTGTATTGATGATATGTATACTTGTATTGATGAGGATACTTGTATTGATGATATGTACACTTGTATTGATGAGGATACTTGTATTGATGATATGGATACTTGTATTGATGAGGATACTTGTATTGATGATACGTATACTTGTATTGATGAGGATACTTGTATTGATAATATGTATACTTGTATTGATGAGGATACTTGTATTGATGATATGTATACTTGTATTGATGAGGATACTTGTATTAATGATATTTATACTTGTATTGATGATGTTGTTGATCGTGATGATCTAGATGACGATGCTGCTGATCGTGATGATCTAGATGACGATGATGTTGATCATGATGATCTAGATGACGATGTTGCTGATCATGATGATCTAGATGACGATGATGTTGATCGTGATGATCTAGATGACGATGCTGCTAATTGTGATGATCTAGATGATGATCTAGATGATGATGCTGATGATCATGTGATGACGATGATGATGATCGTGTGATGACGATGCTAATGATCGTGTGATGACGATGCTGATGATCGTGTGATGATGATGCTGATGATCGTGAGATAACGATGCTGATGATCGTGAGGATCCAGATGTTGATGTTGTTGTAGCTGTTCGATTGCTGCAGGATATGAAGACTCAGTACTGAAGATGTTGATGTTCTAGTATTGAAGATGTTCCAGTAACTGCTTGAGTTATTGATGATGTAAGCTTCCAATGATTTATAGATGTATCATGTATGATGTTGATGACTCCTTGCTCATGCAGATGTTGTTATAATATCCTTCTCGTTAAGGGGGAGTGTTGAGATATTGTAACTTCTAAGAATATTATATTTGTACTTTATTATTCCGGAGATGTTTCATTCCTCCGTGAAGATCTTATTGTATATCTGGAGATGTTTATTCCTCCGTCGAAATGTGGTAACTTGGGTTATTAGACTTTTCTAGTGGGGGTCGGCCCTGTATGTGTTATGTGGGTCAAAGGGTTGTTAGACCACCCTAGTGGGGTCGGACCAGTCAGTTGTAGTGGGGTGTTTAACCCAGTGGTAAAGTTGGGGCCGACCTAGTTAATATAAAGTACATGTCGGAGATGTGTATAAATAGAGGAGGTGTGTTCCTCATTATACACACACTTCCCTCACTTATAATATAGCGCACTTGTGGAGGAGAGGTCTGCTATGGTGGAGGAGGAGATCATGTCTCTGGTTTGCATCTTTGTGTATTGCTGATCATCTATATTGAGGAAGCTTTGCTGGGTTTTCTACCCCATGAGGGTTTCCCAGGATAAATCTGTGTCTCTTGTGTTTATGCTGTGCTTGTTGTTTCTTCAGTGATCCTGTATATGCTATTATTGTAAAATGGAATGTAATGCCGCTATTTTCTGTCTTAGAATATTAAATCTTAACAATCTCCCCCTTCCTCATCAACATCTCCATCATCATCATGGAGATGATGATGATGATGATGATGAGGATGATGAGGATGATGAGGATGATGATGGTGAGGATGATGATGATGACGGTGATTGTGATGATGTTGATGATGGTGATGATGATGATGGTGATGATGATGATGATGGTGATGAGGATGATGATGATGATGATGATGATGATGATGATGATGATGGATATGTTGATAGGGAAGGAGAGGATGACAATGATGATGAAGAGGAGGACGATGATGATGGTGATGAGGATGATGGTGATGAGTATGATGATGGTGAGGATGATGATGATGATCATTGTGATTATGATGATGATGACGGTGTTGATAATGATGGTGATGAATATGATGATGATGATGGTGATGATGATGATG
The DNA here is from genome assembly GCA_027924585.1 of Larix kaempferi. Taxonomy (NCBI): domain Eukaryota; kingdom Viridiplantae; phylum Streptophyta; class Pinopsida; order Pinales; family Pinaceae; genus Larix; species Larix kaempferi. Next base: position 16,879,623 of record BSBM01000887.1, read on the forward strand.
ATGATGAGATGATGAAGAGGATGATGATGATGATGATGATGAGGATGATGATGATGATGATGGAGATGTTGATGAGGAAGATGATGATGATGGAGATGTTGATGATGAAGGGGGAGATGAGGATGATGATGATGGAGATGAGGATGATGATGATGATGGTTATGAAGATGGTGATGATGATGATCACGATCACGATAGTGGTGATGATGATGATGATGATGATGATGAACAAGATGATGATGATGATGATGGAGATGAGGATGATGGTGATGAGTATGATGATGATGATGGTGATGAAGATGATCATGATGATGTTGATGAGATGATGATGATGGTGATGATGAAGAGGATGACAATGACAATGATGATGAGGATGATGGTGACGAGGATGATGATGATGATGGAGATGAGGATGATGGTGATGAGGATGATGATGATGATGATGATGGTGATGAAGATGGTGATGATGATGATCACGATCATGATGATGATCATGATCATGATCATGATGATGATCACGATGATGATGATGATGATGATGATGATGATGATGATGATGATGATGATGATGATGAACAAGATGATGATGATGGAGATGAGGATGATGGTGATGAGGATGATGATGGTGCTGAAGATGAATATGATCATGATGATGATGATGATGATCATGATCATCATGATCATGATCATCATGATCATGATCATGATCATCATCATCATACTCATCACCATCATCCTCATCATCATCATCATCGTCCTCCTCTTCATCATCACCATCATCATCATCATCCTCACCATCATCATCATCATCATCCTCATCATCATCATCATCATCATCATTTTCATCTTTATCATCATTGTCATCACCCCCCTCCTCATCATCATCTCCATCATCATCATCATCTTCATCATCATCATCATCATGTCCTCATCACCATCGTCATCATCATCAACATATTCATCATCATCATCTTCACCATCATCATCATCATCAACATATTCATCATCATCATCTTCACCATCATCATTATCATCTGCATCATCCTCCTCATCTTCATTGTCATCTCCCCCTTACTCATCGACATCTCCATCATCACCATCATATTCACCATCATCATCATCATCTCCATCAGCATCATCATCTTCATCATCATCATCATCATCATCTGCATCACCATCGTCATCATCATCAACATCTTCATCATCATCACCATGATCACCATCGTCATCATCATCACCATGATCACCATCGTCATCATCTTCATCATCATCACCATCATCACCACCATCCTCATCACCATCATCATCATCATCATCATCATCATCATCATCATCATCATCATCATGTCATCACCATCACCATCATCCTCATCATCCTCATCACCATCATCCTCATCATCATCATCATCATCCTCCTCTTCATCATCATCATCCTCGCCATCATCATCATCATCCTCATGATGATGAGGATGGTGATGATGATGGTGATGAGGATGATGATGATGATCATCATCATCATCATCGTCCTCCTCTTCCCCATCATCATCAAACCCTCCTTGCATCATCATCATCATCGTCCTCATCTCCCTCTTCCTCATCATCGTCATCATCATCATCATGGAGACGACAATGATGATGAAGAGGAGGGCGATGATGATGATGATGAGGATGGTGATGATGATGAAGATGATGATGATGATGATGGAGATGTTGATGAGGAAGGGGGATATGAAAATGGTGATGAATATGATGATGGTGTTGAAGATGAAGACCCTCCTCCTCCTCATCAAACCCTCCTCACACCATCATCACCATCACCCTCATCATCATCAACATCTCCATCATCATTATCTTCTCCATTATCATCATCATCATCTTCATCACCATCACAATCACCATCATCATCAACATATTCATCATCATCAACATCTCCATCATCATCATCATCATCATCATCATCATCTTATATCCTCCTTATATCCAAAATTAGACAAGCTCCATATGATGATGAAAACTATTTAGATAATGTTGATTAAGATGAAGATGATGATCGCATTTAACCCCATAACTTGCCTATAATCCCTATAACCTTTAACTCTTAATCGACGATCCTTATAACCCTAACCCCTAAACACCTAGAAGCACTTAAATGCACTTAGAGATTATGGGTTAGAATAGGGCCTAAAGGGTTTTATGGGGGAGGGGCTCTAGGAATAAACCGACACATTTATATTTGTTGGATAATAAATGCAGTGAACATTACCCACCAAACTATACAACGTTCAGCAGGGATGCGCACGCGCTTTTGGAGTGCACGCACTCACTAGCGCGTGCGCATCCCTGCTGAACATGAAATTTAGGAAAGGATCTGGTAAGCATTCATTTTTCAAAAGTGGTTCAGAGGCTCTTGCATCTTGGAAGTGACCAAGAGTATCTTGCAGTGTGATAAGTATGTCCTTATCCTCAGGCCTTTCACAAATTTGAGGCCGAACGTAACAATAGAGGAGAAACCTGAGTTGTTTCTCCATTGCCGAGGCGTTTGAGGCCGAAAAGGATTTGGTAAGCATTCATTTTTCAAAAGTGGCTCAGAGGCTCTTGCAGTGTGATAAGTATGGCCTTATCCTCAGGCCTTTCACGAATTTGAGGCCAAACGTAACAACAGAGGAGAAGCCTGAGTTATTTCTCCATTGCCGAGGTGTTTGAGGCCAAAAAAGATCTGGTAAGCATTTGTTTTTCAAAAGTGGTTCAGAGGCTCTTGCATCTTGGAAGTGACTCTATTCTTTATTTTCATGTTCACTTATACTGAACTGGGGTTTTATTTTTATTTTTTTAATGACAGGTTTTACCAACAGGATTCTATTGTGAATTGTGTTTGGTGATAAAGGATTTTACTGTGGATTGTGTTTGGTGACATTTATGGCGACCCCTAAGGAACATATTGAAAAGATCAGGAAAGACAAGTTCTGTGTTGGGGAAAAAGAAAATCCACTTACAAAAGATTTACATCAACCAGTTAAACAATTATCTGTTAAATTATACACCAGGGATGTGCATTTTTTGATGGAGCTGATTCAGGTAATTACTGAGTTACAATTTTAGTAGTCATTTGATAATCTTATATGTTTTCTATGTTTCCATGGTAAGATTAGTGTTTTGTTTTGGGTGCAGAATGCGAAGGACAATGACTATGAACCACATGTGGAACCTTCATTGGAATTTGTCATTGCAGCTGAAGATGTCGCTGGCGTAGGTGCTCCTGCGACCTTGATAGCTTTTAACAATGAGAAGGGATTTCAAAAAAAGAATATTGATTCTATATGCAGGGAGGGTGGTTATATTGGAGAAAAAGGTATAAAAAAAACCATAGAATGACGACCGTGGCTCCGATCGACAAACTATCCACTCCATTGGATTCAGGATGTCGGGATAGTGCTAGGGGTGCCCCTCTCCTTCGGTCTCATGGCCCGAGTGTCACCTTGTAGGTCCATTTTGGAAACTAGGGTTTTGCTCAGTAAGGGAGTGTGAAATTTTTGCACACGGGGGTCAACTTTACAAAATAATCCATTGGGCACTTATGGCTAGCGCTCCCAGCCGAAACCTCCCTAGACACACTTCCAGGACTCCCTGGAAGCCGATTTTGTTGCACGGTTGGAGTTCTATGCCCCCAGCAAGTGTCTAGCAGGTGTCCTTGAAGGCCTTTTGGATGCGATACAGAATGAGCCATAGAATGACGACTATGGCTCCGATCGAAAAATTTTCAACTCTGTTGGATTCATGACGTCGATATAGCGCTAGGGGTGCCCCTCTCATCCAATCCCATGGCTTGAGTGTCACCTTGTAGGTCCATTTTGGAAACTAGGGTTTTTCTCAGTAAGGGAGTGTGCAATTTTTGCACATGGGGGTCAAATTTGGAAAATAATCCACCGGGCACTTATGGCTAGCGTTCCCAGCGGGAACCTCCCTAGACACACTTGCAGGACTCCCCGAAACCTGGTTTTGTTACACGATTGGAGTTCTATGCCCCTGGCAGGTATCCAGCAGGTGTCCCTGAAGGCCTTTTGGATGCGAGACGGAACAAGCCATAGAATGACGACTATGGCTCCGATCGACAAACTGACGAATCTATTGGATTCAGGACATCAGGATAGCGCTAGGGGTTCCCATCTCCTTCAATCCCGTGTCTCGGCTGTCACCTTGTAGGTCCATTTTGGAAACTAGGGTTTTGCTCAATAAAGGAGTGTGCAATTTTTGCACACGGGGTCAAATTTGGAAAATCATCCACTGGGCACTTATGGCTAGAGTTCCTAGCTGGAACCTCCCTAGACAAATTTGCAGGACTCCCCGGAACCTAGTTTTGTTGCATAGTTAGAGTTATATGCTCCTGGCAGGTATCCAGTAGGTGTCCATGAAGGCCTTTTGGATGTGAGACGGAATGAGCCATAGAATGACGACCGTGGCTCGGATCGACAAATTGTCAAATATGTTGGATTCAGGACATCAGGATAGTGCTAGGGGTGCCCCTCTCCTCTGGTCCCATGGCCCAAGTGTCACCTTGTAGGTCCATTTTGGAAACTAGGGTTTTGCTCAGTAAGGGAGTGTGCAATTTTTGCACATGGGAACAAATTTGCAAAAATATTCGACCGGGTACTTATGGCTAGTGTTCCCAGCCGAAACCTCCCTAGACACACTTGCAAGACTCCCCAAAATCCGGTTTTGTTGCACGGTTGGAGTTCTATGCCCCCGGAAAGTATCCAGCAGGTGTCCATGAAGGCCTTTTGGATGCGATACGGAACGAGCCATAGAATGATGATTGTGGCTCTGATCAACAAACCGTCGACTCCGTTGGATCCAGGACGTCAGGATAGTGCTAGGGGTGCCCCTTTCCTCTGGTCCCATGGCCTGGGTGTCACCTTGTAGGTCCATTTTGGAAACTAGGGTTTTGCTCAGTAAGGGAGTGTGCACTTTTTGCACATGGGGGTCAACTTTGCAAATCATCCACCGGGCACTTATGGCTAGCGTTCCTAGCCGGAACCTTCCTAGACACAGTTGCAGGACTCCTCGGAACCCGGTTTTGTTCCACGGTTGGAGTTCTATGCTCCTGGCAGGTATTCAGTAGGTGTCCCTGAAGGCCTTTTGGATACAAGACAGAACAGGCCATAGAATGACGACCGTGGCTCCGATCGACAAACCGTCAATTCCGTTGGATTCAGGACGTCGGGATAGTGCTAGGGGTTCCCCTTTGCTCTGTTCCCGTGGCCCGACTGTCACCTTATAGGTCCATTTTGGAAACTAGGGTTTTGCTCAGTAAGGGAGTCTACAATTTTTGCACATTGGGGACAAATTTGCAAAATCGTCGACTGGGCAATTATGTCTAGTTGTTGTTGAGGAACCTAGAGATGACAATGATGATGAAGATGTTGATGATGATTATGATGATGGTGATGGTGATGAATACATTGATGATGATGGTGATGGTGATGAAGATGATGATGATGATGACGAAGATGTTGATGAGGAACCTAGAGATGACAATGATGATGAAGATGTTGATGATGATGATGATGATGATGATGATGGTGATGATGATGAAGACGTTGATGATGAAGGTGATGGTGATGAAGATGATAATGATGATGATAGAGAAGATGATGGTGATGGAGATGTTGATGAGGAACCTAGAGATGACAATGATGATGATGTTGATGATGATGATGATGATGATGATGGTGATGATGATGAAGACGTTGATGATGATTGTGATGGTGATGAAGATGATGATGATGATGACGGAGAAGATGACGATGAAGACGTTGATGATGATTGTGATGGTGATGAAGATGATGATGATGATGACAGAGAAGATGACGATGACGGAGATGTTGATGAGGAACCTAGAGATGAAAATGATGATGAAGATGTTGATGATGAATATGTTGATGATGGTGATGATGATGAAGACATTGATGACGATGGTGATGGTGATGAAGATGATTATGATTATGATGGAGAAGATGATGATGATGGATATGTTGATGAGGATGATGGAGAAGATGATGATGATGGAGATGTTGATGATGATGGAGAAGATGATGAGGATGTTGATGTTGATGATGAAGATGATGATGATGGAGATGTTGATGATGGCATGTATTTGTAGCAATGTGTAGATAAACGTTGGTCAACATGAAATACTCATGCAAGCCAACATGCACAGAGCATTGATCATGTGAAGATTTCAATTATTAGCAATGACATTTCACATTGGAATTTCATTTCATCTCCTCCCTTCAAACTAAATTTTTTTTACATTTTGAATTTTAACATTGCCTTTGACATGAAGCTTTAGTGACAAAATAACCCTTCAACAATGAAGTTAGACTTTAAAAAATATCATTTACTATTTTTTTTTTATTAAAGAATAATTCGTGGAAGTTAATGTTTGGCCACATGTAATGCAACAAAACAAAACTTTCAATTTGAACACGTTGCATTAATGGTGTAATTGAAATTGTGACATTCTATTCCAAATGACTTGGCTTTAAAGACCAGATAAATATAGTATGCCCTTTATAGAGGCTATTCATTAAAAAACACATTGCTATTGAGACTGTACTATGATGTTCTCCCCTTCCTTTGTCAAAAGAAGATTAATAAGGTTGTTTTTCCAAGGTATAGGATTTTTTGGAGATCTCAACTATTATTGCATGTGAACTTGCACATACCAAGCTACAAAAAATATTTCATGGAAGTGGATTTGTCTATGTGAATAGATAAGTGAAAATATTTTAGCAACAAGACCTATAAATTTTAACTAGGAAGTATTGGAAATGTACAAAGTGGGATTGAGAGGCTTGATGGTGATTGTAGTAGTGGGCATGGTATTGGTGAGAATGATGTTGTGATAGTCGAATTAAACATTAAGATGGTGACCCTAGAGCTTGGATCCTATCCTAGAAACACGAGAGCCTAGCCTAAAAACCCTAGTTGGTAGCGTAAACCCTAGTTTGTATTCTAATCACAATGAAACCCTATTATGTAGCCTAAGATCTAGCCCTAAATTATAATACATATAAAAATTAAATCATTTCAATTGTACATATATATCCTTGTGCATACATTTGAATCGAAATCACTATACACATATATGCATAGTATCTCATCTATATAGTAAGGGTCCATCATCAACTAGAAAACCATTGTACCTAGCACCGGATACTTAATTTAGAAACCTAATGGTTTGAAATTGGTTGTACCATGAATATTTTTATATGGTGGATATGCACACCTATGAAAACCTTTTCAATGGATGGCAAACCTAATATTATCATAACATTAGTAAAGCTTAGTCCAACATGTAGTAATGCTTACATGTTCTAGTGTTGATGGCGCACTAATGTATGCATGCAACTTTATGAGGGTGTATGTGTGACTCCATTGATGTAATGCAAGTCCTAAATGCCTTTAACAAGTGTCTGAGTGTCCAGTAGATGAATTAGGATGTCCTATTACCCCTCAATCCCTTCCAGACAGAATTCGAAAGCATTTGGGGTATTGGGGTAACAAGTTGGTGTGTTGAGGTGGATATAGCCTCACAAATACACCTCATAGTAGTCATTTATTGTAATGTCAACTATATGTGTTTAAGTCAATGTGTCTACATAATATTAGATCGCTATCACATAATGATAAATTAAGGAAGTCCTAATTGTAAATGGTAGTGGATGTGATGGTCATCAAATCAAAGGTGGCTATATCCGTGAGTGAGAATTAATGAGGTAGCTATACATTGTGCTCAAGGTTGTCCTTTTTGTATGGTGACAATTGATTAAGAAATGATTCCATAACTTGGTTATTAATTTGTTGCATGATCTTAAGTAGACAAAATGGTCAATATAAATACTAGTGACGACATTTCATTATGTAGAGTATGGACATTTTGTATCTCATTATGTAGAGCTATTAAAAATCATGTTGGATCTCATTTTAACCTTTTGACAACAATGGACATTTTCTATTTTTAAGTATTCTTTTTCTAGTACTCAAGTTCCCAATATATATATTATGTGCCATGAGGTGTGATTTGTCCATCCATTTATTCCGTTTGTTTTTAGATTAATTCTCACACATGATTTTGTTTCAGTGAGCCTATGTTTATAATTTTTTCTTAACATAGATACCATTACAAGCTTTTACATGTGGAAAGATTAACCAAGCTGAACTATGATATCCAACTTCTCTTCTAAGATCTAGGTAAGCTTCAGGTTGATTCACATTATCAACTAATGCATGGACATCATTGGTACCAAAACTTAAGACCGCATGCCATGGATGGATAAAAGTAAAAACCAAATTTAGACATCACATCATGATACACACAGCATGAGACAACAACATTAGACAACAAGATACTAATATAGACAACATCGATATAAATCACATAACTGAAAATGCATGTACATCAAGGCTACGAAACTCATCCAAACATATACAATTTCTAGAAAATAGTGGAACATGGCTCCCAATGTACATACAATGGCAACTCATGCCCTATAGAAAATGCAACAACTCATGTCGTAGATCCAAAATACATGGCAAATCGTTCCATAGATACAAAGTACATGGAAACTGGTGCACAAAAGTGCCACATAATGGCTAATGTACATAACATGGTGTGTCAAGCATTGTGACCACCCCCTCCACTCCCAGGTGCATCTCCAAAGTCGATCTTCCTACTCTTCGAGCTACTGGTTCCTCAGGTCTTGCTCCATCTAGGAGTAGAGCATCTCTCCGGGCTCTAGAACAAATGATATAATATACCGTCATTTTCAAGCATTTCCAACATTTACCACATTTATAACACAAATGTAGAATTCGAATCTTAAATAAATCACCTCTGATGCGAGTGGGAAACGTGAGGCAGGTGTCCTGGATCTGCGGAGCCTCTTAGCAATTTCAGCCTACAACATTTACAACAATTATTTCATTGAAAAGTAATAATTGCTTAAATTAATTTTTGTTCATGCATCAAAATATTTTCATAAATTAGCTTGATTCTCACCGTGAACACCTCCGACGATGGACATGGCTGGGCATCTGGGCTAGTAGGTGGAGCAGATGGATGGACAACTAGCTCCAATGTAGTCATGTGGGGGGCACAGATGTAGTGGTAGCCACTACAGGTGCAACCACTGGAGATACAGATGGGAATATTGGAAGATTAGATGTCACAATAGTGGCAGGAAGTGGGGATGATATGGTGGGAGAAGAAATGGTGGTATGGGGTGGGGGAGGACGTCGTGGATGATGAACCCCTGCCGGTTGTATGATAGAGGGTATCGAACGAAAAGGAATAGGGGGGTGTTGAGGAATGGTGCATGGGAGAGAAGTCCTGCATAGAGGGAGGAGGATGGACGAAAGGGAGGTTGTGGATGAAGAGGGGAAGCTGGAAGGAAGGGGGGGCGTGGACGAATGGGGGAGGATGGATAAATAGGGGGGGCGTGGATAAATTGGGGAGGATGTATAGATGGGGGGGGGGCGTGGACGAGTGGGGAAGGATGGATGGAGGGGGGAGTATGGCCAAAGAGGGGGGCCTGGATGGGAGGGATGGGGTGGACGGAGGGAGGGGTCTAGATGGAAGAGAGGGGGGGATTCATGGGAGAGGGTGGAAACATAGGACTAAAATGGGGACCTGCAGCTATTGGTGGCACCTACATATACATTTGTAATATCACAATTTAGTAAACAAACAATAAATTAAACCATAGTAAGTTGTAACAATTCAACTTAAAAGCATGCTTTTAACTACACATTGCACCTGTGTATACGGTGATATTCCAATCCCTGGAGGGGATGGTTGATTACCGTAGTCAGGGAACACCTGTGGACACCAAAATGCATGCATGTTATGAACATGTTAAACAAGTCATTATTTAGGCAATCAAGATATTCAAAAACATTGTACGAACTATCAACTTGTATGCCATAAATATAAATACTTAAGTAATATAAATGACATAAGTAATAACAATATTGTGTGAGGTACTGAAAATACCTCCGTGTGAGGTGCCGCAATTTCAGTTGCAACTGCCATTGCTGCATCCAGGTTGGGAGATCCTACGTTCTCCCATGTTGGTGTCTCAGTTATGAATAACTATACATTGAAATAAAAGTTTAAGTCAAACAAAAATACTTTAAAAATACTTTACAAGTTATCAAGTGATGATTGAAAACACATTAAAAAAATTGTTGACCTGATCCATATAAAAACCCTCGGTCAGGCCAGGGCAAGTGTGCCCGTAATGGGGACAAAGATGTGGCATTGTCCCCGTCGAACTGGAATGCCCAGCATGGCTACCACCGGTCACAGGTCTATCATTTCCCTATCGTGAAGACCTTGCACCTGGATATCTATCAAGGTCACCCGACCTCTCCACTATAGTCGCGGCTACAAAGGAGGTATGTCTGAGGAGTCCACGTGCAACATTCCTCATTGACTCCTCGATCTGATCAAGCTTGTGGGGTAACTAAGGTGCTTGGGGAGAGGGGTTGGGGTCGCTCCTAGGAGCTGGTGGCCCTCTCAGTGGGTTCCTCCTAGCAGCAAGTCGATCTTGGGTAGAGCCAGGCCCAACACCCTAGAACTCCATTAAGTCAAAATAGTTGACATGTAAACTGAGCATAAAATCATCCCACAGTTGCCGAAGGAAGTACTGTGGAACCTCCCTATTATTGCAGGGAGGTTTATCATACACCATGAACCACTTTTGCATCCAATTGTCCCTCCATGGTTGGTAATGACACCAATCCATGCAGACACGTGGCTTTCTAGTGTTGGTTGGTTGTTGTGTTCTTGGATCGGTGAACACATTGTATAATTGGGCCTTTGTAATATTAAAATATTTTATTGCTTCCTTGGAAATGCTCATGGAGTAATACTCCCACAGCTTAGCCCTATATTCAGTCATGTTGGTTAATTGGTGATGTGCATGGATGAGGGAGTCAATTGAGCTCTCAATTGACGTGGCAAGAGACACTCGAGATGGTTCCCCCGTGTTTCTTAGTTCTTGAGTGTGCACTCTCATTTCATTTACATAATGGTTAAGGTCATCTTGTTCAACATTTGGTTGGGGGTTTTGGTTTTCTTCGGAATTTGGATTTTGTTGACGGTTTTCTTCGGCATTGGATCCAAGGTTTGGGTTTTCTTGTGTTCCACCAGTCTCCGGGTTAATATTTTGTTCACTCATTGTCTCGGTTTACAATCTGCAATTGAGAATTGGTCCATTGTTTTAAAAATTTGGGAATTATTAAAAATTTAATAAACAAAAAAAATCAAAAAATTGACACAAAGAATGAATAAAATGACAAAAAAATTTGAAATTACCTATCCAATTGACGTGTTGATGAGTTGGTGGATCGAATTGGTGGGTTTTGAAGTGAAAATGGCCTCTTATGATGGTTGTAGTCACGCACACGCCGAGGTGAAAGTCGCACTCGGATCCAATGACAAGAATGGGGAATTTGGCTCTGTTCGGTACCGAACCTAGCAGCGTGTGCACGCTGCCTTAGGTGAGTGCGCATAGTTGCTTTATTCCCGCTAGCGTGTCCCCATTGCAATGGTTTTGGGGAGCAAATTTGTGCGCCCGCCCTATGTTCAATTGTGCAGTGTTGCAATACAAAATTGGGGGAAGATATAACTTGATCTTATGCTTGAATTCTTAAGAAAGTCTATCCTACTGCATATTGCATATATATTCCAAGGGTTTATTATGCTATATTTAAAACAATGGGCATATTGATGTACAAATTATCCTAAAAGAAAAACAAATTTACATATCATTACTATAAAACATATTTAGAGAGGGGCATTTCCATCCCGAGTTAGTTTTGTACTTCCTATCTTTCAAAGATGAGATTCCTCTTATTGATTTTTTGTGGCATGCTACATTATTTCTTCTTCCATGGATTTTCGCAAATCTGGGGCATATATGCCTACTGAGTGAGTTGAAGGAGAATAAAAAGATGCAATCTCCTTTGGTAGTGGCTTACTCTGTACCATTTGTTCAGTTTTTTTCCAGCATCTCCTTGTATTTCTCTTCAATATAATATAGTATATTGTTAGTATTGCTCACTACTATATCATTCCTCTATTTTTTTAATCTTCATTACTTCCAATTGGGACTCAAGTTATTCACTTTACTAATTCCAATACTACTTCTCATCTGTGTGGCATTGTTGCAAATTCTTCCTCTGTTTATCTAACTTTGCTACATGCAAGACATGAAATTATTGCAATTATTCCATGTGCATATCACATCCTTGGAGACCACATATTATCTCAAAACTCTCTTAGATTGCACACATGTTATTGTGGTGATGCTCCATTCTTCTCAACAAATACTTGAGGTTATTCATTTCTATGCAATTGTGACCTCCATTGTGCATGTCCAAATTGTCTCATGTGATTTGTAGCTCCTTGAAATCCTACGCAATGAGGTTGGTTTAGAATCAAGGATCTCTTATATATAATAATGAATTCTCCACCTCTTGACAGATCCTAAATCATTTTCAAGTTAGATATCTTCCACATGCATTAATCCCTATTATGACCAATTGTCTAAATATTGTATGGTGGTCGAGGGAAATTCAATGGTGTACCTAGTAGTCACGTTATCTAGTGCAAATTAAATGTTGATGTTGTGTTTCAATTGTTCATGGGATCGTACCTCAATTTCTCTGCATGTTGTATTCATTCCTTGTCATATCATTCGCTTTTTTTTATAACATTTCTATTTCAATGCTTGTGGCTTGGTTCAATTGATATTTGAATTCCTTGTTTTGATGTCATAAAACTTGGAAGTAGAGATTTTGGTGAATGATTTGGAAATTAGTTGTACCATCTGAAATAGCCTGAGAAAAGCACATCTTTGGGATTTGAGGATATACTCATGTGATTGTTAACATCCATGGAGTCTCCTATGACAATGATAACTTGAATGTGCATTTCTTGACTATGTAAAAGACCTTGGTAGAGAGCTAATATTTATGCTTGGTTATTGGTTTCCTCTCCAATTCCCATGCATAAGCTTGTACCTAGATTCCTCTATGATCAATTAGTATCCCCTCTACTCCCTTACATCTAAATTGTGTTGATGGAGAAATTTAATGGGAGTAATGCGAGTATAATTTTAGAGATATTTTCATATTGCATGGACTTCCCAAAAACGTTGTGAGTGACAAGGATAGCATATTTATGAGTGCCTTTTGACAATAACTGTTCAAATTGGTTGGAACTAAATTGACTCCTAGCACAAGCTATCATCCTCAAACTGATGGAAAAATAGAAAGGGTGAACCAATGGTTGGAGGGGTACTTGAGAAACTATGTTGGTGAGCAGCAAAAAGCATGGGTTAAATGGCTACATTTGGGTGAGTTTTGCTACAATACTACTTTCCATATGTCCATTGGCATGTCTCCTTTCAAATCACTTTATGGTTATGAAGCAATCACCTTTGTTGATCACATTTTTGGTGATAGTAGAGCTCCAAAATATAAAGATTGGGTTGAGGAAAGTCAAGAGATTTTGAATCTTTTAAAAGACAATTTGTAGGTTGCCCAAAATCAACAAAAATAGTATGTGGATCAACATAGGAAAGAAAGAACTTTTACAGTGAATGATTTGGTTTATTTGAGGCTACAACCATATAATCAAACCACCTTAAAAGGGAAAGTATCATAAAATATTAAACCAAGGTTTTATGGTCCATATAAGATAATTCAAAAGGTTGGGGAGGTAGCTTATGAGATAGAACTTCCAGAAGGTAGAAAAATACACAATGTGCTTCATGTTTCATGCCTTAAGAAGGATATTGGTTAGAAAATTTCTATTTCAGAAACACTTCCTCCATTAGATGATGAAGGACAACTCATACTCATTCCAAAAAAAAAAATTGAAAACAAGAGAAAGAAAATTGAGGAGCAGAACCATAAGAGAATATTTGGTACAATGGAAATATTTTCCAAGTGAGGATGCCACATGGGAAGAGGAACAAATTTTGCAGCATCCGAATTTGGAATTGCTTGAGGAAAAGCAATCTTGGGTGGGGAGGAATGTAATGTCCCCATCCAAATAAATCACATGAAGGGAAATTTCCACCAATCTACTAGTTCCCTAGGTTGTGGTGGAAACATTTAACTTGGAATAAGGGAGCTATGAGACCCCAAATGGACATTATATTGACAAATATACATTAAAGGGGATAAATAAATAATAAGAAAAAGAAAATAAGGTGGCACTTGTTCATGAGGGCACATAGGTGGTGTGGGAACCCCACAAGGAAAGATTCTCCATGCCATATGGAATCCTATTCTCATCCATTCGAATCCAAGGTGGAGTCCAACATTCTTGGGGGAGTTGGAGAGGCATTATTCATGGCATGAATCTAGGAGGGTCGAATTAGAGTGGAAGAGTAACTCCCATGGAAGAGGAAGAGGCATCTTAGAAGTATTGTGACACTTGGATCTACATTCCCTAACCTCTATGACGATAATGATGAAGATTCTATAAAACTTATGACAAATATCAGACCTGATTGATGACATCTGACCTATATGACATGTCAGGGATAAAAATATACTCCAATAGGGTGCACAAGGGGAGTTATGGAAGCCAATATTCCCCCCATTCGAATTGATGGAAGAGGAAGGCTAGAAAGTGTTGGACAAGTGGCATTCATGGGAATCTCTCCCTAATTCGAGTTGGGATGAGGATCTTGGAGGAAATTGGAGCGATGGAGGCCTTGGGAGGTTAATAAAAGACAAAAATAAAGAAGGAGACCAACTTTTGATCATTTCTCATTTGAAACAATTGGAGAGCGTAGCTTGTCCTTTCACAGTGGATGTTCATCCTCCCTACCTTAGAACCAATTTCGAGGGTGAAATATTCCCATCCAATTTGGTTGATCGAGAGGCCATTTAGACTTCTAAACAAATCTGTACGGATATTTTTTGATTCAGGTTCAGACCCTAACTGATTTCAAGTTCATCTTCTCTCATTCTTCTCTATGCCTATTATACTATCTTTCTCTCAATGTCATGTAAATGTGCAAGGGTGCATTTCTTGTTGCATGTAGTTAGTGGATGATTACTATTTAGAATTCATGGACATGTTAGTTGCTGCATATATCTGTAATAGTCATATCATGAGATCCAAAGCTCGAAATACCATGTACTTCAAGTGATATTTCCAATTAAAGATGAGATTCGAGCCATTCTCCTCATAGCATTTTCATAGTAATTTTGGGATGATGTTGTACCTATTTTATATCATATTTTTCTAAGATATTTAGTCATTTCATGAGCTATATATGAATGTAATTTTATGTCCCAAATGATGTTTTCAGACCCCTAAAGTGTCACTATGGTTTATGACTAAATTCAAGACTCCTTGTCCACCATTTTCACCCCAAATTCTAGACTCTAGAAGTTGTTGTTCATTGGGATACCTATTAGACCCTAAAAAAATATATATTCTACACATATATTGTCATTAATATCCCCTAATAGAGCCAAGTCTCAGACCAAGAATTAGTGAGGGACGTACAATGTTTGGAAGAGCAATTAATGGAAGACCTAGGGAGGATTTCCACTACTCAAATTGACTAGTCTTGTCCGAAAAATTCTTTCCTTGCAAATTGCAGACTATGGATGGGTATATCAGTTGTTTGGGTGTCTGATAGATGTGTTAATTTTTCCTATTCCCCATCAAGACCTTCCTCCCCAAATTCAAAATCATTTGTAGGTGTTTGGAACCAATTGTAAACTACACCCCTAGAGTCTAAACAAGGTGAATCTAAGTAATTCTATTTGGACAGATATTAAATCCTACACCCTCTGCTTATGACGCATCTAGTTCTGATTCCTTATCATGTACGATGGGAAGATATCAAAGTAGCAAACAAGGTATCTAATCTCAGTGTGACCAACGATAATTCTAATTTGGATTGTTCATCCTCCCAGAACCATGCACACCTATCTATGTTGGAATGTATGGCTCTGGCTCAGCAAGAGGACTCCACAAATGGGGTTTTAACTATCTAGTATGTGCATGTCACTAGTGATAGGAGGTAATTCCAATTGGTGGCCCAACCCTCCACGTGCACACACAATGGGAATCATCTTCAACTCTCATGACTTGAATTCTTTTTATTTCATGCATGGCTCTCCAATGACAGGGTCGTCTTGAAGGATTTGGTGCACTAGAGATGTGAGAGGGTTTAATGTTGATCACATTCCAACAATGATGAATGGTACCAGGATTCCTCAACACAGTAATGAAGCTTTAACGCTGGCACGTGGTAGGATCCATATTTTCGATGGCTGGAGTTCTCTAAGTTATTCTTAGGTGTGCTTCACCCTACTCCAGTGTTGGTGCTCTCGTGTCCTCCTCATTGATTTGGTTCCCTACTTTATGCCCTTCATGCCCCACATTAATTTCAGAGGGAACTCTCTTCATGTGGGGGGACTTCGTATTCACTGGGACAGATCATCGGGTGAATTCACGTTAGCAGTCTAGGATTTGAATTGTGTAGTGACGGCTCTCTTAGAACGTCGAGATGAAAACTCTAGTTCTCTTATCATGGAGGAATAAGAGGCCCAGTGGGGATGTAAAGTTGAGTGGTTTGATGGGGAAGGAAACTCCTTGGGTTTTGAAGGTTGTCCAGTTTCCCTTCGGGTGACTATGAAAGAAAGTATGGCTCGTTCTCTTGGTGGCCCTGTTAACCACCTATTGAAGAATAGTCTGCCAATCCATGCCACAATATGCCACCTCTCGAGGATTTAGGATGCTCTTAAAGAAATTCAAACTTGACCCTGGTGCTGCTCAATTGGGTCATCAAAACACACGGGAACATAGTGAATTTTCAGTAGAAGATTGAACAAATAGATCAGAGGATTTCAATGTTGGTCTCCTTATTGGATAGTCTAGATATATACTGGAAAATGCACACAAAGTCTAATCAGGATAATTTTCTCTTGGTCGAGCCCATCCCATTGGCATCTTGCTATTCAAATGCTTGTCCAATTGGTGTAGACTCAAGTTTGGGCTAGCTCTATTTGCTGACATGAAAACTAGTTCTTATTTTTTTTAGTTTTTGTTTTTGGTCAATGTTGTTAGTCAGGTTACATTATCTCTTGTTAAAGGAGACAACTTGCCTACGCCTAAACTGGTTCATTTTTTTGTAGACTTGTATTTTTTTAAACTAGTGTTGGGTTGATTTCCACTTATTGAAATCCACTATCAAAAATGATTTCTGTATATCTTTTATTTTCCTCTGAAGTAATATAATGTTCTTCTTAGTTACAAAATAAAATACTTGAAAATGTTACAATTTAGTAGTAACAAAAAATTATAAGTGGGGATTTAATGAGATTCAAATACTTTAAATGTATTTATTATATATATTAATTATTTATTTCCATATGTTATTATTGGACAATATATTAAGCAACCACCTTTTTTGTAAGTTAGTTGATTCGTCTTTTTATTATTTAATAATGTACATAATATGGGTGGGCGCACAAAGATGCTCCCCAAAACTATTGCAATGAGGCCACGCTAGCGGGGAAAAACATGAACACACACACACACCTAAGGTAGCGGGCACACGCCATTAGGTTCGGTACCGAACCGGGGCACGTGCGCGGACAAACACGCGCATGCACCCCTATTAAGGTTTAAAAAAAAACAAACCCGATTTCTTTTCATTCTTACCATTCTGACTGAACGTGGATGAACCAGCGCATGCACGGAGCTACAACAACCCAAGTGCACCATTTCCACTCAAAAAACCATCTTCATCCATCCACCAACTGCATTGGATAGGTAAATGCCATTTTTTTTTCATTTAATTCATTGTTTTTGTCATTTAATTCATTGTTTTTATCATTTTATTCATTTTTGTTTGTTTATTAAATTTGTAATAATCCCCAAATTATTAAAAGAATAAAGAATTTTTCAATTGCAGTGTGTAAACCCACACAATGGATGAACAAAATGTTAACATGGAGTCCGGTGGAACCAATGAAAACCCTCAACCAAATCCAAATGCCCAAGAAAATCAAAACCCCCAACAAAATTTGACCAAGATGACTTGAACCATTCTATAAATGAGATGAGAGTGCACACTCGGGAGCTAAGTCAGATTGAGGATGCGATGAGGAGTGTTGCACAGGGACTGCTTAGACACACTTCCTTTGTAGCAGCTACTAGAGTGGAGAGAGAGAGGCTGACCCTGATAGAGACACGAGTGCAGGGCCTTCAGGACAGAGTCAGGATAGACCTGTCACCGGTGGTAGCCATGTTGGGCCTTCTAGTTCCAAGGGTACAATGCCACATCTTTGTCCCCATTGCGGGCACACTTGCCCTGGCCCGATCGAGGGTTGCTATATGGAGCAGGTTAGCACTTTTTTTAATGTGTTTTCAATCATCACTTGATAATTTTTAAAGTAATTTTAAAGTATGTGTGCTTGAATTAAACTATTATTTTAATGTACAAATATTTAGAGTTGACACACCATCATGGGATAATGCAGCATCTCCCAACCTGGATGCAGCAATGGCAGCTGCAACTGAGATTGTGGCACCTCACATAGAGGTATTTTCAGTACCCCACACAATATTGTTATTACTTATGGCATTTAAATTTTTATGTATTTATATTTATGACATACATGATGATAGTTCGTACAATAGTTTTTAATATTTTGATTGACTGAATAATTATTGGTTTATTGTGTTTATAATGTGCATGCATTTTGGTGTCCACAGGTATGCACGGAGTTCGATAACCATCCATCTCTGCCAAGGGTCAGCAGATCACCATATACACACATACAATGTGTAGTTAAAAGCACGCTTTTAATTTGAAATGCTACGACATACTATGGTTTAATTTTTTTTATTTAGTAAACTATGATATTATAAATTTGTATGCAGGGGCCGCCAACAATTGTAGACCTCTTTAGTCCCATGTTTCCACCCTCTCCCATGAGTCGCCCCTCTCGCCTCCATCCAGACCCCTCCCTCCATCCACCCCCTCCCTTCCATCCACCCTCCCATCTCTGTCTATACTCCCCCCTCTGTCCATCATCCCCCATTCGTCCACGCTCCCCGTTTATCCATCCTCCCCCATTCGTCCACGCCCCCCTTTCCATCCAACTTCTCCCCTTCATCCACAAGCTCCCTTATATCCATCCTCCTCCCTCTATCTAGGACCGAACTCCCATTCACCATATATCAACATCGCCCATGTCACTTTCGGGTCGATACCCCCTATTGTACAGCCGGTAGGGATTTATCGTCCACGATGTCCTCGTCCACCCCATACCACCATGTCCTCTTCCACCACATCATCTCCAGTTCCCGCCACTATTGTGGAAACTACTATTCCATCATTTTCCCATGTGTCTACTGTGATCGCACCCATAGTTCCTCCATCTACATCTGTGCCCCCCCCCATCACCGCATCGGAGCAGGTTGTCCAGCCAACTGCTCCACCTGCTAGCCCAGAAGATCAACCACACCCATTTTGTGGGTTGTTCACGATGAGAATCAAGTTAATTTATGAAAATGTTTTGATGCATTAACCAAAATTAATTTAAGCAATTATTATTTTTTAATGAAATGATTGTCATAAATGTTGTAGGGTGGAATTATTGAGAGGCTCAGCAGATCCAGGACACCTGCTTCTCGTCTCCCACTCGCATCAGCGGTGAGTTATTTAAGATTTGAATTGTACATTCATTTTATAAATGTGGGAAATGTTTCAAATGCTTGAAACTAATGGTACCTTATATCATTTGTTTCAGAGCATGGAGAGATAGTCTACTCCTAGACGGAAGAAGACCAGAGGTAGCAGTAGCTCCAAGAAGAGAAAGATCGATTTTGGAGATGCACCAACGAGTGACTAGGGTGGTCACAATGCTTGACACGCCATGTTATCTACATTAGCCACAATGTGGCACCTTTGGGCACCAATTGCTGTGTACTTTGTATCTATGGCACAGGTTTCCATGTATTTTGGATCTACGACACGAGTTGTCGGATTTTGTATAGGGCACTAGTTGCCATCTATTTTGGATCTACGACATGAGTGGTTGGATTTTGTATAAGGCACGAAGTTGCCATCGTATGTACATTGGGAACCATCTTCCACTATTTGCCTGAAAATTTATATATTTGTTCGAGTTTTGTTCCACTATGGTTTTATCTCATGGATTTATATATAGTTTTGTTCGAGTTTTGTTCTATATATACATATAATGATTTGGATTCAAATGTATGTCATGGAAAATTTGGATGAAACCTAGAGCACCATCACCATCAC
>BSBM01000887.1:18135000-18327500 GCA_027924585.1 Larix kaempferi
CTCTGAAACCCTAAATTCCCGGAGCCATGAATGAAGGTGCTCAAAAGCCAATTTTGTTTTGACAGAAATATGCACCTGATTGTTTCTAGTGTAACTCCAAAATTTAGGATCCACAGGGTATGAAAATCCGTTTTGTGATATCCTGACCTGATATCTTTCCAACCCCACAGGTCTGACCTCAAATGGATTCTTTGAGAGAGAGTTATGCCAATTGTCGCAATGTGACCAGTTTATGGGATAAAACAGGAGAGCGAACTTGTATGGAGTGCCACGTGTCACTGGTTCAATTTCGGCCTCTGAAAATCAGACCTGTGAAAGTACAGTCCGTGCCCTATCTGCCAATTTTTATGAAATTTCATTTGGAGCTTGCTAACCCAAGTTGTGACCTTTTTTCCTAGGTCACTTGTTTATGACTGAGATTTAGAAGAGGCAGAAACCCTAGATTGTACGGACCATAAAGCAAAAAGTACAACGAATTAGATGTTGTGCTTCGGACACAAGGTACATTGGGATCTTATATTCGACCTGCAAAACTTTAAGATTCATAAACTTTAACAAATTGGATTTATAGCGAAAGTGCTACGATGACTGGTTTTTTCTATATCAAGCCCTAGCTTCGCAAGTGCAGCAAGTGTCATAAATGTCGTACCATGCCTTCTTTGAAGCTAGCTCTGATACCATGTTAGTTTTTCAGAATTTAATACATTCTGATCTAGGATCTTAACTGAAAGAACAACATGTACAACATATCAAGCATAAGATACAAGAAACAAGAGACACAAAACATTTCACCGGGGAAAACCAAGAAGGTGAAAAAACCCCGCAACTTCCTCAGAGATAGAATAAGCATCAATACAATGATCACCATGATCAAACCCAAGAGATATCTACAGTAGCATGCTCCTCCTCTACTTGTGCGTATCCTCCTCTTCTGTCACTAATGCAAAGTGAGTGAACAATAGAATGTGTAAAATGAGAGAGACACACTCTCTATTTATACACTACATCACTTGACCTTTACTCAACTAGGTCGGCCCTAACTTAACCACATAACATAATGCCGACTGGGCCGACCCCCAATAGGGTGGTTTAATAACCCTTTGACCCACATGACTCATACAGGGCCGACCCCAACAAGGTGGTCTAATAACCCATCAAGTATAAGTTACGACACTTACAATATAACTTGCGACACTTGCAAGTACACATGACGACACTTCCAATCTGAGGAATAATACATCTCCATTGGGGATACAATAAAGTACAAATGTAATACATACAATATACAAGTGAATATCTTCCGAAGTTACAAATACATCAACATGACGGTGGGCCCACCGAGCCGAGGATGTGGCTATGGGGGGAGATGATGACTTGCGGTGGTGGGGGACTGGTGGGTCGTTTCTTTACTCGAGATTTGTTTGCACAGTGGAGGCAGCTTCCAGTGGTGATCAAGGAATTCCCATATGTAGGGATGGACTACAGGGGGGATGCAGAGCTACCATGACCACCCGACTAGGCATGGCGACTAGATGGTATGGTTCTACTCACTTTGCAGTATCATGTTGTTTACACTTCATAACATATATTATAGCTAGAGGATTGTTATGATACTGAGACTGATGATGTGCTTATGTGTGCATATGTGAGACCGAGGCCTCAAGCAGGGTACTAGGCGCGAAGGGGCCGAGTGGAGGGAGTGGATCCTCCCGGTCGTGGGCATCAGCATCAGCGGAGTGCTTTGAAAAATTTGGAGTTGCTATGTGTGGGGATTGACCGCTTGCTAGATGGAGTGGTGGATGACAGATGGCAGCGTGTCCTTGACATTGGGCGTACTCACTCCAGATTTGGCGAGCACGCGTCAAATGGGGACAATTGTACGTGTAATGGCCATAGACCCCGCAAATAGAAACATTGGTGGTTTGTACATAGGTTGGGTTTTTTACCTTGTCGAGGTGGTCGATCAGGGTTTTGGTTAGCCGGTGTGACACCATTATTATCATGCGGGTTCGATGGTGGAACACCTCTACCGAGAGGCTGGTTATTTCCTCAATTACATCCACGTCCCCTATTTTGTTGTCCTTGTTGGTTCCGTTGAGAAGGCTGGTTTTGTTGAGAAGGTTGGTTCTGCTGTTGGTTTTGTTGGGCATAAAATTACCCTTGGGGAATGGGGGGGGGATTTGCGGTTCAGCAAGTGCATGGGCATCTGCCGGTGGATAATAAGCGGGAGGGGCTTGAGGTTGGGTGGGTCGGGTGCGGCCGGTGGAGGGTAGTAGGAAGGTGATGCTGCAGGGGGGCATATACTGATGGAGTATGATCGTAGCAATGCGCCAAAAAAGAAGGTACATGTAGATGAGGGGCCCGAGCCGTGGGAACATACGAAGGTGTTTCTCCAGAATGGGCCGTAGCACATGAAATGTAGGGGCAACTACTCATGGCAGGCAGTGCGGAACTAGGCTTAGGATTGTAAGCAGGGGTGAAGGAAGGAGGCATATGGACATATGGTCGACTAGTAGATGTAATGTGTCCAATAATGCCATCGACAACGTGGGATTCCCTCGGCACTTCCTCCCGGGAGGTGTCACAACGAGGAGCATCGGGTAAAATGGTGTAAAGGTAGCCCGACTGTGCGTAAATAAGGTCAAACTGTTGGGATTTCAGTATGGCTTCTTCTTTCATTTGGGGTCGTTCATATGCCACATACTTTGCGATAACGGGTATGAGAGACTTCAAGAACCAATCTAAGAATATACGGTCATCTAACTTGATCTTGTGCAAACTACGATGACGACGCTACTCATGGATATCGTCAGTGATGTGGGTAGTTGTGTTCTGTCTACATGATAGGAGTATCTCAACACCAATATCATAACGAACATGGATTTTTAAGAACTGTAGGAAATTCGAAGAAGGGGACGTAAAAGTGGAGTGTGTCCCATGTGATTGTTCAATATACCACTTGGTTGCAATGCCCGTGAGTGTCCACTATAAAAGGAGTAGGCGGATCGAGTCGTCCACTATGGATTTGGAGGAACACCATAAGTGGAAGGACATGATATGGTTTTTTGGGTCCTCACCACCCCTCCCTTCGAATTTTGGGATGCATGAAGGAAGTTTGGTAGGCATAGGAGGCCACATATGGTCACACTGGATTGGATCGTTAGCCAATCAGGCCAAATCAGGTAGGATGAGATTGGCCATGAATGAAAAACTAGCAGGAGGATGTGTCATAGTCAAAGGGGCCTACGTGATATACATGGCGGCGATCGTGGACCACCTCCGCTAAGCGGTTATGCGTTGGCATGATTCATGACTGGGATTGAGGGACCGCTAGTAAGGGGTAGAGGGATCTAAAAAGAGGGGCTGGTGCCCCCAAGGGGACCGCTAATAACTAAAGGGATATTGGTTAGAGTAGGTTCGCTACCTATGGGTATAGAGGTAGTAGTAGTAGTTCCAGGCGTAGGTACTGTAGATGGCATAGTATGGATGGATGCTGAATTGGTAGTGGGGCCAGTGGTGGAATCATTGATGAAAACTCCGTCGTAAAATTGGTTGAGATTCATGCCAAACATGGGGCTAGAGGGAACTGTGTATATGGGTAAATGTGACTAAGAGTCATAGGTGTAATAAGGGGTGTCGGGATGAATATCCGGCGATGAAGATGTGCATCTAAAGGAAGTGTGATGAGTGGGGTCTAAAGGAGCGTTCTGTGGGGATCTCCCCCATAGGTGATGAGAGTGTCGCAGTGAATCAATGGTGACAGGTGTAAAAGTGCTAAAGATTTGTGGTGGATAAAACGCTAAAAAATCCTAGTGCAACCGTGCATGCAAAAGGAGAGATCGTAAAAAGATGACACTCATGCCAACAATACGCTAAAAAAAACTTGCTGCAATAGTGTGCTACAACATGTGGAGTGGAAATAAAATGGTAAGAATACCAACAATCAACACTCCTATGAAGAAAAAAGACTCACTACCCTAGGGGGTATAATATCATGCAAACACCTATGTAAAAGATATGTAAGCTCACACAAATCATATCCCTTGCAGGGTGATGAAATCTGCAATCAGGCAATATGAAATGTAGAACAAAATGAATAAAGGATATCCCTCTATTGAGAGGGACTCCGGGTAAAAGAGTCCTTGAAGAATGGAAACTAAGCTACCCCGTTCATGGCACGTCTAGAAAGGTGACTCGCGGCTTCAATTCTTTGGCCGTCGCACACCTGGTATGGGCGCCATCATGCACAATGAGAATAACGATTTGGTGTCCTTCAGTACATAATGGAAAGCGGTATTCCAATCAGATTTCTGGAACCATTCTTTCCACTTTACCTCCTAAGGGAGAGGCCCTCCGACAAATCGATGTCAACCATACCAACACATAATAGGGTATTTTGGCTCCCTAAAGGACAACAACTATGTCTCGAATGTGTATGATAGAGGGGGTGTTATGTGGATTCCTAACCCCAATGTCCTACCTAGCTACAAAGTTGTTTTTGGGTTCCCAAGTGGGGTTAATGTGTGTTTAATTAAGACATTTTTAGTCTCGCTTGAATTATAGGGAGTGTGTGGGTGTACAAGTGGTGTAAACCCAATATCGTTGGAAGTAAATGTTGAAAAATAAATAACTGAAACTAAAATAAAAGTATTAACTGCTATGTATGTAATAAATGAAATCGCTGAAATATAATGCAAGAGATAGCAATACAGTGAGTATGCATGCAAAGTGAAATGTCTCAAATACTACAACAAGCAAACAACAGAACAGTACCAATGGAAAATGGGTGCAAGCAAACAGGATGATGTTGGTGTAGCCAAGGTCAAGAAAAGAAGAAAAAATAGGTACAAGGTGCGGCTATGAAGGGAAAAGTCGCTCTTTGGGCGTTGTAGGATCCAGAAAAATCATGCCGAAATAGGGAAGAAAAAATCAAGAAAAAGGGGATGGGTCTGGGCAGAAAAGGCGCGACTGGGGCGCGAGTATCGGGAAAACAGGCACGCTTGGAGCGCAGGTTTTAGGATGAAAGGTGCGCTAGGTGCGCGGGTCTGCATTCGAAAGGCGCACTGGACACGTGGGTTTGAATCCAAAAGGCGTGTTGGGCATGCGGGTTTGCATCCAAATGGCGCGCTCAAGGCGCGATTTGCAAGCCAAAAGTTGCGCTTTGGAGCGCGGGTTTCCGACTGAAAGTCATGCTTGGGGCGCAGGTTACTGGCAGAATGTCGCGCTCTGCAGCATGGAAATTTATACCTGCAATCAGGGGATGAGCCGTAAAAATAGAAATACTGAAGGGTACTACGAAGGCAAGGGCCAGGTCTGCAAGTACAGGGTCCAAGGCTAGGCCAGAAAATTAAAATGCAAGCAAAACAATAAGTACAAAACTAAAAATAACTACTGATCATACCAAATCACAAATCAATGGGAATCGACCCGGTTGGAGTCGCCAAAACTGTAGCTAGTGTTTTCATACCATCCTGTGCAAAAGGGAACCTACTAAGGATTATGGAACCCTTAGTAGAAGTCTCATGAATAGACAATGTGTGAATGTAAATAAAAAAAATCTAACTAATTACTGCAATAAAAATAACAAATAAATAGGAACCCATGAAATGTATTTTGTATTATGTTGCAAATAATGGTTTACAATAAAAGTTACCTCAAAGGTGAGTAGATGGGGCCCCTCGCAGCTGTACGAAGAGTAGTGATCTGGGTCTCCATGGTTCCTTTCTCTTCTCTAAATGATCAAGTGGTATTCAAGACTCAACTGAAGGGGAATAAAATCTCAAAGAGGTAGGCTAAAGTTTGACAAGAATTTTGGTAGCATAAGGGTAGGAAGACTGAATCATGGATGTTGAAACGGGGGGCCTCCATCACTTTTTATAGCAATTTTGGGTGGTGGATTATGGACCCATGGTATTGGGAAACCAATAGCATTGGTTTGTGGTATTTTGAGTTTTCCCTCCTTTTTAATTTTATTTTGAATTTTTCCCTTTTTTCTTTTTCTTTTTTGGGGATTTTGACATTTTTTTGAAGGGTTTTCATTAATTGATGAGGGAAATAATGATTTTTTTCCCATTTGGTTACCAATTTAGGGAATTTTTGGTTTTTGAAGGCCAGAAATGTAGGAAAAGGGGATAAATGGATTATGTGACTAGGGGATGAGCTAGGTGAACATTTTTTGGGTGTTAACAATCTATGCTACAAAACATTCATAATTTTTATGCTTGAAAGAAAATTGTTAGGTGTTTTTTGGAGCATGCAACTGTCAAGTCCCCTCCCATCAATCTGACTAGTAGAGGGAACTTGAAGGATATACAAGGTGCTAAATTTCTCCCATATGGCCATATTATCAAATTCTTTAACATCTAAATGTGTGTGCATATGCATGATAAATTACACACCATAATTAAACTCTACAATGCACACACACCATGCATATACCAACAAGATTATCATAGGTATAACAGTAAAATCATGCACACAAATAAACTCATTTTATGTTATTTACGGACTCTCAATTTTAACAATTCAAATTGGATCATTGCATTCAATCTGACATAAATAAAAATTCAGTCATAATACATAAATTTGGCATAATTATAAACAACAATGAACACTTATCTTTTAATTGAAATCGCTTGAGCAACTGGCTATGGAACAACAACGCTCCACCCAACTGTAAGTCTTTGTTCAACCTATATTAATTCAACGGAGAGATCACCCACGATCTGGGAGATGTATCCACTAAGGAGGAACTACTTAGGCTCATTCACAGCCATAGGCACAGTCACTCATGCTAAGCCAACACATACCTGGGTTTTTCAAATATGCAAGGAGACAGGGAAGGAGAATACTAAGACATTGAGATCAACCACAAAGATACATGCATCTCAATTGATCTCAGCCAGCCTTGGAACCCACAATACCTACGCCACCCAACACATGGAAGGTCCCCTTCTCTGCTACACAATCCCTTAGGTGCCCCTTCCCTCTGGTGCTCTTCGGGGTGGGAATAGAAAGGTACAAGCTACAAAAATTAAGAGATTCTTTCCTTCACTGGGTTTATCAAGCAATTCTGACCTCTGGTCTCTCTCCCAATTCAATCCACTATTGGATTTTTTGGATTCTAGCCACGTGGCTCTCAATCACGAAATTCAACTTCTGGGCTTCTGAATCAAAGTCTTCCTATGGTTTTACGGGAATTTGACACTCTCAAATTCGCCCCAGGGTTTATGTCTATGGATTCCCCACTAGATTTCACTGCTCACATCAATTTTTGGCCATTTTTGGCACTCTAAATCATGGATTCTTTCCTGTTTATGATTTCTGCGATTTTTCACTACTGGGAATGCATGATAGCTAAGAATCGATGTCTGGTTGTTCAACAATGGAATGGGGATGATGGAAAACGAATTCCCGTGAGGAAATTAACATCTAGGTCAAGCAAATTGAGTCCCAGGGAAATTTTAGGGGCAAAATTTTGCCAATTGACTATTTTGGGGCATTTTTTCATAAATAAATTCGTTATTTGTTCATTTTTAGTCTCTAATATCACCTATATTTACATAAAATATGGCTTTTTATCATAATATTTGCCAAAATTTAGAGGTTTTAGTAGTAAATTGTATGTTTCATATTTAATATTCACCTACCAATCTATATTTATGTTTTTTTCAATCCAAAATAATCGCCTAGAATACTATACTTAAGTATACTTTTATAATCCTTAAAAAATGCCTTGTTGAGCCCATACCCAACGATACAAATTTATGAGTTTTCCCATGTTCCATTAAATTCATGGGTTGATTTTCTAGCTTCCTCCTTACAACATAATTAAATGTCAACATATCTAGTCAATATGGGTTTTCTAGAGGACTTTTGGAAATAAAGGATTCAATCCCCTAACTCCTCACCTCTCCCTAGTGGATACATACAACCTCCTCATTTTTAGTTGCTTCCATAGCCAGTTCTTGGAATTTTATTTGCATTATAACTATATACATGCTTTTACAATTTACCATGGTTTACTAGCACATGGCTCACAAAATATAAAAATACTTGCCTTTTAAAGCCGAGCATTCACTAGTGGGGCCTTGGCCTTGAGCTCCACGCTAGGAATTTATACATCGTGTATGCACAATATTCAAATATGAAGACAATCCATTCTAATGGTAAATAATGGGGGTATTACATCAACATCCATTACAAACACCTTTCGAACACCATATGTCATTGTAGTTGATATAAAGGAGCCAAAACCTGTCACTTCTCCAAACCTCGTTGATAACACAAGTCTAGCATAAGAGATTATATGATTTCATCCCTAATTTTTTAGTCATTATACCTTCATTAGAGGGAATAACATTGTTTCATCTATGGAGTTTTTCAAATGGTCATAAAATGCTTGTATTGTAGTTTATGGATTAGTTAGATACAAAGATGGACAATAAACTAAAAAAATCAAATTCTTAGTGTTTTTGTTTAGATATGATCCCTTTGCACATTGATTGATGTACATTTAAAACATCATAGGAACTATCTCTCAAACTTTTCACATTGATTGTTGTACATTTCAAACATGATCGGATCTATCTTTTAGCCAAAAGATTTTAAAACCAACATTTTTTAAAAGACAAGGGTAGAGTATGGCTCCATGCATTTCTTTGTAAAGTGCTTTCTACATGAATTGAAATTGCAAGGTTATGATATAGTTGGGCTATGATCTCTTGGTGTGAATTGGATTGCCAAATGAAATGTGGTTCTATTGGATTTTCTACTTGGTCTCTTTAAAGTTTTCATGTATCACTGAGTGGTTTTATTTGGCTTATGTTTATAAATATAATGCCTAGTTTTTGAATTAACCACACTCTTTGATAAGGTGAATTTTAAGATGTAGAGAAGAAATATGTGCAAGTATTATACAATGTACTAGTGTTGTAGATAGTATCTCAACTTGATAATATGTTAGCTTCTATTATGGATTTTTAGTGATTGTGAAGACTTATAATGATTCATTATTAAGTTATTTTGGTTTGAAAGACTCATTATTGGATTATTTCAAGTCACAAGTAGCATCCACCTTCCATATGAAGATAAACTAGATGGATGTATCCATTTGAAGGAGAAGGAAGAAAGTTAAAATTTGGAAAATTCATCAATGTCAATGATTTTCATGTAAAGTATGGAGACTATTTCTATCACGAACCAATATTAGTCCACTAGTGGATATTCAGTTGGAAACTCAAATCTATTGTAATACTTGACTTTTCATATAATATAATTTATGTGATTCAAATTATATATGTGTTCACTTGATAATATTTAGTGTAGTAATTAACTTATGCGACTTTGTATTATTCACATGTATATTCATATTAGATCAACATGAATATTGTATGCCATTTTTAAAATTTATTCACAATATCATACTAATTAATTTATATTGATTAATAATGATGAACACAAATAAAATCTATGTAAAACTACTAAATTAGTATATTATATTCAATAATAATGATGAACGAACAATGAATGAATATAAAACTACAACATTAGTAATAAATATAATGAATATGAAACTACTAAAAAGAGATAAATCAGTACTACAAATGACAAATTTGTGACTTAAAAACAACTAAAATGTGTATATACGTGACTATTGTTTTCAAGGTGGCAACTAATAGTAGCTAATTTACAGTATCTTATAACATGGCCAACATTTAGTCGTATTTCCGTAGTCATTAATTGGTCGCCTTGATTTATCATCCAGTAGTATATTTAGTTGTGTATTTGGTCATTAATTGTGACAATTAATGACTAAATCAATAACCAAATACACAACTAAATATACTATTGGATGATCAATCAAGCCAAACAATTAATGACTTAGCGAAATACAACTAAAAGATAGTCGCATTATAAGATATTGGAAATTAGCTATTATTAGTCGCTGACTCAAAAATAGTTGTTTATATGCAAATTTTAGTTGTTTTTTAAGTAACAAATTAGCCATTTTGTACTGGCGATGTGATTGTTGAAAAAAATAGGAGAGACAAATATTTGAACCATCGGTAGTTCTTTTACTATACTGTTTTTGAAGACTAGAGCCATCGACCACTCATAGCATCTCTCAGGACAACTGGTATTCTACCCCTTCAGATAATACCTATCTATAAGAATAAGGTCAAGTTGATACCAACGATGCTTGTGAAATGACATATGATCATTTCGAATGGAAAAAATAAATCCCTCTCCTCTCACACTCAAATATCGAAATAAAAAAGTCTTAAAATCTTGACCAGTTTATGGTCAAATCCTTTCCATAGTGCATTTGATCATAATTCAAAATTGGGGACCAAATGGTATAGTCTATTCGATTTATTGGGATCATTTAATATCACAACCATGACGATTGCCTTCCAATTGGTTGCATTTTGATTAATTTCTATTTCATTTTTACTAGTGATTGGTGTACTTGTTGCACTTGCCTCTCCCAATGGTTAGTCAAGTAGCAAAAATGATGTGTTTTTGGGTGTATCATTATGGATCGGATCAATACTTTTTGTAGGTATCCTTAATTATTTGATATGCCAGATCTTTTTTAGATGTTTTAGGTTCAAACGCTCGCCCCTAGAGGGATTTATAACTCTTTTGAAGGGCATTTTACTTCAGTCCCAAGGAGGAGTGATTTTCCATAATTGAATGAGTAATTGGAGCATTGAGAAATTATATCTACTTATGGATGGGATTGAAATTATATGTATCTTCCGTATTATGTTACATTTTTTGGGTTATATATACACATGTTTACATTTGTATACATATATACATATATACATACATCCATACAAACATACATGCATACACATGTATATATGTATATGTATATGTATGTATGTACACACATGGTACACACACATATTCAAAATGAATAAAATGTGAGTATGGTTGAATGAATTTATCTTTTCCATGTGAGTTCACTCCTGCTATGCACCATATCCATCACATGGAATATGAAAATGAATAGTTCATGTATTCATCATATCATTTTCTCACTCTTCTTTCAATTATAAAATGATAATGAGAGAGTAATCCTTTATAAAATCAGAGAGTAATTCTTTCTTGACAAAAAAAATCTTATGTTTTGGTTTGGAGGAGATGTGATTTGATCCTCTGACCTCAAGGTTATGAGTCTTGTAAACTACCAAAATACTCTACTTTGAACCATTATGGTACACCAAACAATCATGGGATATTCTATCCCTATCCCTATATAGGGATAATGATGCTTTTCCATTATCACCATAAACTTCAATAACCTTTTTTTGTACCAAATCGATTTTGTTATTTTGGGAAATAAACACAAGTGGGCCATCTCACCAAGTATGTGTTCGAACATTTCAAAGTTCCTATAGTTGGATTTGTGTCTTATAATAAAAGAAAAACATCGATGGAGATGTGTAGGTGCACTATTACATGGTGAACTTTGCAATTTTCTATGAACCCATTTTTCAGCCAATGATGAAAATTTTCTGTCTTCTTCCAAATATTGATGAATCAAATGATATTTCCATTCTAGTGCTTGTCTCTTCTTCCCTCTCTAAATGAGACTCTTTATCACCATAATATTTTAGTTAGTATTATTACCTACCAGGAATCAAAATCTAGATTAGATTTTAGATGGAGAAATATTACGTTGATTACCTTTTCTCCATTGGGTATTGCCATTGATATAAGAATATCTCATTCACTAATGAAATTTACGAAGAATGATTAACCAAATTAATATGATGTAAATGAAATTGAAAAGGATAGATATGTGAATGTATAACCTATAGAAAAGTGATATAGCCCAACTAATTGTGCTCGAAAAATGGAAAGTTCTATTGGCTTATCCCTCCATTGAACTAGATTATCCAAAGGTGTGTGTTTATGGTCCCATGCAAGAGTTTTGATAAGTTCCTTCCAATATTCATGCAAGAAATAAAGACTAAAATTCCAGTATCCCAAACAGAATTCCTTACCATGCCCAAATAGATAAATTGTTCATACTAAAAGGATTGTATGTACATTAATAAGTTGTGAAGATATTAGCCATAGATAATCTCTTGACCATCCCATTAAACAAGTGGAAGACTCATTAAATTGTGCTACATTATATGCTTCTGGTGCTAGTAGAAAGTAACCCATCCAATAGTATTCAACATCCAAAAAATTGCCAAATAAGAACATCCTAGGTTGAGATATCACAAGTACCACCTTGTTCCAGACCGTTGTAAGGAACACCATTACCAAAATCTTTCTTATCTAGCATTTGCTTGGTACCATGCGTATCCAAAGCACCTTTAACTAGGATCAATGTAGTTGTATGGAGACCTAGAGCAATAACATGATGAACCAAAAAGTATCCAAGATTGATGATTGAGAACAATGAATTCTTATTATCATTAATACCATTCAAATAACTAGGTAACCATATTCCCTTACCTACATTGAAATCTAGACCTCTTTTTGAAGATAGAAGTAAATCAAAACCATATCAGGTCTTACATGAGTAGATTGTATCCTTTGAGAAAATATGGGTTCGATTAAGATTTTATTTTTTAGAGTACCAAAAGAAAACATAACATCATTATGAACATAGAGTCCCAAGGTATGGAAACCTAATAATAAACTAACTTCAATAATATTAGATGTTATAGGTTCCTTCACTCCGACATTCTCACCAATACATTATCCTTATTCTATTCTAAATTATAATTCCTAATCAAGAATGTAGCTCCATGAGCAAAGGCTCCTATCATAATGAATCCAACAATGTATTAGTGATGAGTATATAATGTAGATTGGGTGGTGATGTCTTGTTCTATGAATGCATAAGAGAGTAAAGAGGTTTTGTGGGTAGGATTTTGAGCGGATTTGTTTGAATGGCTAAGTAGATTGGGAGAACACTTAGGACCTGTAAAAAAGAAGAGGAAATGAATCCAATGGAATATACAAAATTTGGTTTTGTTGTAGGGTTTTGATCATGAAGTCACATGAGAGGTAAAATTTTGGGTTAAGAATACTATAGAAAGTGACACTATTGAGTTTGGAGTAAAGCTAAACTAGTCATTTTCAATAGCATATGAGAAATTAAACAAGGGAGCTTGTGGGAGATTGGTGAAGGATATTGCAACATGGGTCGAAATTGTTTTGGTGGAATAAGACTAAATGTATTTTAATCTAACAACAATGGAAGCATGAGAACTTGCACTTTGGGGTGACCTAGGATGGATATAGTGAGAAGGAATAGCTAAGGGAAATTGGTGCGATGGAGGAAACACATGCTCTAGAGAATGCATAGTGAGATTGGATGTGAGACACAATAACATAGAAGTGGTGGTTGAACAAAATGAGGGAGATTAATTGAGATATTGAAGTGGTGAGGATAAGTATCGATGAAGATGGAAGTGTAAAAGTGGGACTAAAGAAGTTGGAAAGGTTACCAAGGTGCAGAGAGAAGGTTGATTAGTGGTTGAGAGAACAAATATTTGTAGTTCACTAGAGTCCATAGATTCTAGACTAGATAGGGGAGAGACGTCTTGAGAATCAAATGAACTAATAGGAGGAGGGGTGGAACAAGTAGACAAACATGTTCAGTTAAAAGGATTGGGGACTGTTGAATTTTAACTTAGCAATATAATTTACATCTCTTTCAACTTAATTCATGATTCATTTCATCCCACAATTATAATATCATTCTTTTGCAGTGGAAAATAAATCAAGAATTACTGAAGATAACCATGCACAAGAGACACAAAGATTTATCTTGAGAAACCCTAATGGGAGAAAACCAAACAATCTTTTCTAAGAAGAAATTAATCCAATACAACAACAATAACAATCATGAAGTTGAACTCTAGCACAAGATAGGTTCAACCTCCTTCACAATAAACCCTAGCGAGGGTAGATAATCTTCCAAGAGAATAAGAGAAAACCCAAAATTATGCTTCTAGTGAACTTCACTTGTCTTCCTTGAGAAGTGCGCACCAATTGAGAGATATGAGATTGCTTGAATGTGTCAAATGAAGTGTTAGAACTACTTGTATTCTTCAATTGACTTGATTTTTACTTTTAAGGATGACTTGTACTTTTATTTATTCTTTATTTATCTTTTATTTATCTTTCAAGTAGACTTGCCATTTTGTCTTCTAGGGTCAATTTACCCCTTTTACTAGGGCACTTGTGCTCTTTCTTGCTTTCCACTTTCCCCGAGACTTATTCTATGGATTGTCTTGACTCCTTGGTTATTTCTTCATCATAGAAACTTTCTCATCGTTGATATCTCCTCACTTGCGGTCACATTCTTTCACTTAGAGCTCTAATGTTGATTTGACCATACTCTAAGATGTCCTAGACACTTCTTAGATCCATTTGTCAATTTCAACATTAGATTAGACTTTGTCTAATATGCAAAGGGATAAGATATCCTTGTAACATATACAAGTCATCTCACTCTATAAGAATAGATCACTCCCACTACATAGCACTCCCACCTAGAGTACACAATGTGACCTCTAGCCTACTACCACTCTAGTTAATAGATGACTGGATGAGGCTAGGCATATGAGCCATAAGAAACATAGTCAAGGGATACAATAGGGCCATTCTCTTTGGGTCGTGAACCCATCCAATAGAATGATTTTCAAAATGTTTTCCTGATGCTGGTACCATGGATAACATCAACACTACCTATCAACAAGGGAGACATTTTTTGCTAAGATGCTAACTTGGTGAGAATGTCCTTCAGTACAACATATGTACTACATCTACATCTGTATGGTACCTTTACTGCATCAACATATGTATTTAAACTGTACTGGAACTGCACTATATATGTACTGCAACTGCATCTATACTACATTGTCTATACTACAACTACATATGTATTGCTATGTCTGTATTGCAACTGCATTTTTACTAGGCCATTCACTTTTTGTGAATGTCTGCCACTCATCTATCAAATCATCATGATGTCTAGGCCACTCATCTCATATGAGGGTTGAGGGTTTTCCTTCTCATCTATAATGTCATCATGGTGTTTGGTCCATTCATCTCTCGTATTAATGTCTGTAGCTCATCATCATGGTGTCTAGACCTTTCATCTCTCATATGAATGTTTTTCGCTCATCATCAAAGTGTTTGGGCCATCCATCTCTCACATGAATGTTTTTCCCTCATCATCACAATGTTACACATCCATCAATGCTCCCTCTCACGCACATAGTCATTCTCCATCACACCAAGCTTGTCCCTAAAGTATACAAATTTTCCTTGGATAGAGGCTTGTTGGCTATCTGCTCATCTGTGGATATGTACTGGAGCTTCACTGGTCCCTTTTGTACCATGTCTAGGATGAAGTGGCATTTTATCTTCAAATCAAATAGTTATGTGACATTGGATGCAATTTTTCTCTACGTATGTTGTGACAAGTGCCACAGAAGCGTGCTTCACGCTAATCCAGGATATCATAATTGATCAAAGCTGAGGAAACACTTCAGGATGCTTTCACTATCCACTTCACTCCTCTTAGTCAAAATATGTATATCTTTTGCAACTTCACTTGATCATCTGAGAATTCTATTAAATCATATCCAATTGTATCACGTAGGTACCTTAGCACAAGCTTTGATGTCACCCAATGTGCATGCCTTAGCTCAACCATAAATTGGCTTAGGGTGTTCACTGCAAACCAAACATTTGTTCTAGTGTTAACAAATGACCTAGTCAATTGTACACCAATATTTGAATATGAAGTATAATCATTCAGCTTCTCTAGATTTGTACATTAAGATACTCACTGGATCTGAAGCAGAATCACTCAGCTTCTCCATATCTATTATCATAGGTGTGGTCATGGACTTATAATACACAATGTCGTATCTTGCAATATATCGATGGTTCACTCCCTCTTGTTGAGGAATATTTCATCTCACCTCTAGTCCCAATAATCTCGGACTCAGAGGAAAGTACTACTTTCACTTATCTATGAGCATGAACAAATCATACAATATACAATACCAATATCACTTGGTCATCATCAACAACCTTGTAGTAAAATATGGTGTGAAGTACAAGCTCATCAAATATCTGTCGATCCTGGCATACCAAGATCTCGGGGCCTTCTCGAGTTCATACATGATCTTCTTTTATCAACAATCTATGTTGCATATACTCCTTCTATGTGTGGGAGCATATTGATCCCTCTGCACCTGAGTATCCTACTCCTCTACATATGGACACTCTGCTCTCTTTGTATATGAGTATCCTGCTCCCTCTGCATCTGGATACTCTCCTTTTCAACCAATCCACACCATATAGCTCATGTCAATGGAATATTGTATGCCCCTATGTATCTATTTGTGTCACCTCCCATCAAGTGGGTCTATTGGATACCATCGAAGACTTTCTCAGGTTCTTCAAGAATGGCTAACTCCATAGCCTATATAATGTGCCTTCTCGGATGCTAATCTGGATTGGATGCTAGATATTATAGATCTACTTGGAAGTCGTCATTGAATTCCCTTCAAGTCTCAGAACTATCACACATCATTCTTTATGATGGACTAATATTCTTCCATCATGGCTTCATGTTGATCTACTACCTAATCACTACATCATCTCTTGGCAGATCCACTTGTTTCGATGCCTCTATTCACTATAGAAGGATGATCACTATACTGGAGGGACACTTGATATGAGCATAAATTTTGTATTGCTCGCATCTTCTTAATAATGGATCTTCGTCTCCACAACATTTATAAGGGACCTATCCATGACATAAATGTCCACAAGGGTTAACCAGTACTAATTTAAATAGTCAGGATATTCATTAATAAATATAACAATTTAGCTTGAGAAATAAAACTTATCATATAAAGTATAAAATATTTATCTTTGTTTGTTTTGATGGATCCATCTCGATATCTTCCTCCTTGTATAAATCACTGGAGTTTCTAGGAGGGTACTTTGCGTCATCGTTTGATCTGAAGACCTAGATCTTCATCTTCGTCAAGTTCTGAACTTCTAGAATCTACTGAAGTTTACATCTTGGATCTTCATATCTTCTAGAGAGAATCATACATAGTACAAGAAGACATCCAAGGATGCCCCTACATGTATCTGAAAGTACTA
Source organism: Larix kaempferi (assembly GCA_027924585.1). Lineage (NCBI taxonomy): Eukaryota > Viridiplantae > Streptophyta > Pinopsida > Pinales > Pinaceae > Larix > Larix kaempferi. Next base: position 18,152,173 of record BSBM01000887.1, read on the forward strand.
GGTCTTATCACTGGAATTCACTGCATGGAAATAATTCATTCTTTCCAAGTATACATCTTCTGTAAAACATTTTCATGCTAAATCTCTAGAGAAGTAGTCTTCATCAAATATTCCTTCCGCTTGTTTTCATCTGAGGTGGAAGTTCATCAACATTAGTTGTTGATGTATGTTGTTCTCTCTTCCTTTTCTTTTGAGTACATTGATAAGCATAGTGGCCAAATTTCCAACAAGTGTAACATTTTATCTTTGAAAGTTCCTTCTTATAAGTTTGAATTGGGGCTGATTTTTCACTTGTAATTCTCTTCTTCTTAAAATATCTTCTACTTATTCTTCTTCCTTTTCCTGTCTTCTGAGGACAATGGAAAGCATAGTGTCCATAATCATGATAGCATAAGCATTCGACCTTTGAAAGATCCTTCTTCTGTTCTTGGGTTGTCATGTCCCTAGAATCACCTCTGCCCATTGACGAGATATCACTTCTATCTAAAATAGTAGCATTAAGAGTAGAGACAAAATAATGTTGGAGTTCATTTGTAATCTCAACATCATCCAACCTGTCTTCATCTTTGGACACCATCTTCACAAAATTTGAAAATTCGATTCTGAAACCCTAGCAGGAGCTAGGTCAAAATTAAAGTTGGGAAAAATTGAAATTTTCCTCCATATATGTGTGTGTGTGTGTGTGTGTGTGTGCCCTCCTATAAAGAACTCCAAAACATTATTTTCCAGTATGATATGTGTCTAGAAAGGCTAAAAAATGGAAACCTTAGTTCCTTGGCTCTAGCAGAAATTAGGTTAAAATTGAAAACTAACTCCATAGGTAGATGTTCCCTCCTAGGGTGAGCTCCAAAATGCTAAGATATAACCCAATATGTGGTCATAAAGGTTAGAAATTAAAAGCCCTAATTTCTTAATTCCACTATGAATTAGCTCAAAATTGAAACTTCACGAAACTAGGATATGCTTCCACAGTTAGGTGCACCCTCCTACGGTGAGTTACACTATGTTATTTTCAAATCCAAACTATGGAGATAAGTTTCCACACTTGGAAGCCCTAGTTTCCAAACTAGGGCATACACAGTCTATGGCAATGGCATCTATTCAGAACTACTTTGATTCCATGTTGAGTTTTAACTTAGCAGTATAATTTACATCTCTTTCAACTTAATTCATGATTCATTTCATCCCAGGATTATAGTATCATTCATTTTTAGCAGAAAATAAAACAAGGATCACTTAAAGATAACCGTACACAAGAGACACATAGATTTATCATGAGAAAACCTAATGGGAGAAAACCCAACAAACTTTTATCAGAAGAAATTAATTCAATACAAGATCAATGCCAATCATGAATTTGAACCCTAGTACAAGATAGGTTCGACCTCCTTCACAATAAACCCTAGCGAGGGTATATAATATTCCAAGAGAATAAGAGAATAAGAGAAAACCTAAAATTATGCTTCTAGTGAACTTCACTTGTCTTCCTTGAGAAGTGCACACCAATTGAGAGAGATGAGCATGCTTGAATGTGTCAAATGAAGTGTGAGAACACTTCTATTTATATTCTTTAGTTGAATTGATTTTTACTCCTGAGGCTAACTTGTACTTTTAATTATTCTTTATTTATATTTTATTTATCTTTCAAGCCGACTTGTCATTTTTTCTTCTAGGGTCAATTTACCCCTTTTACTGGGACAGTTGTGCTCTTTCTTGCTTTCCACTTTCTCTGGGTCTTCTTCAATGGATTGTCTCGATTCCTTGGTTATTTTTTCAACATAGAAAAGTTCTCCTCGTTGATATCTCCTCACATGTGTTCACATTCTTTCACTTAGAGCTCTAATGTTTTTTTTATAAGTCTGCACAGTATATTAAGTAAGAGTAAAAGATAGAATTACATAGCGAGGAGATCCCTGAAGCGTCCTGGGATAATGGAGCCATCCCGCCGTAGCAGAAAAACAGAACTAGCAAGAGTATTACAAAAAAACTTCCTCCTACGGCAAGGCCATGACCAAAAGACAGTCTGAGCGAGATAATACAAAAAATGCATTAGACAACTATTACAAAAAAAATGAACGGAGCAGAGAGACCCAGTCTTCTCATCGAACTCCCAAGCAGACATGGAAACAATTATTCAGGTGTAATTTTATCCATAATGTGGCAACTCCCTGGAAAGTCCTCCTCCGGCAGCTTCACAGGGAGCGGATCAGTTTTTCGAGCAACAAGAAGGTCAGGTTTCGCATGGCTACAGATCCTCTTGCAAGGCGGAGAGCCAATTATGGAAGGGACTGGGAATTGCACAGGAGGAGTCGCCGACGATGCAAGAGTAGGAACAACCAGGAAAGCATCAGGAGTAGCAGAAGCTGCAAGCCCTTCTGAGGGAAAACCACTGACATTCAGGACGCCGGAGACACAACCGCCATCACCCCTACCATCAGAGTCTGCCATGACTAGGCTCCGGCTCACGAGGCTTAAATCAAAACAACAAAGTTGCGTCAATCTTAAATAAATTAAACAAATGATTGGCAAAAGTGCATGGGAATATGATCAATGGTTCCACGACCTAATAAGTAGGATGGCATATCCTATCTATGTGACCCTTGTATGTTGAGCCTAATTGACAAGTAATGCCTAATTTTATTAAAGTAATTGTAAGACCATTTAAGATTGATCCTAAACGGCCTTGTATATTCCACTGTAAAAATTCATCACAACATATCTTACAACTTAATTGATTGTGTTAGCTTATTTCCACATAATGATAAATAACTCGAACTAAAAGGAAAATAACTAGTGAAAAATAACACATCCACACAAATAAAAAAATATATACCTTGGGAAAACCCACTATGGGGAAAACCCAACCAAAAGTGAGGACTATACCTTGTTCTTTTCTTCTTCAATATGTAATGCAAATACAAAAAAAGTGGTACTCACTATGGAGTTACCTATGACATTGTGGCCTGCACAACTACTACAAGCTCTTCTACTTCCACTGTTATTCTCTAATATCCTCCCTCTTATTGTTTCTCATCTATAAAACAATACAATAACAACATAAGAATGGGACACCTTCTCTTCCTAATGACTTGATAGTTAACATAGCTCGATATCCACCTAGGGTTAGTTTTAGGGTATGTACATGCCTCAAATCCCGATTAGGGTTAGGTTTTTGGACCCTCTAAAATGTTCTTGAAAATTCAACAACCAGCTCCACATGTGTGAGTAAAGTGGAGTTTCCACTTGATTTTAGGGATAAACAAAGAACCCCTAGGGTGAGGAGATAGATAGATAAAAGAAGGAATGAAGGCCCCTAGATTAATTAGGGATTAGGGATGATTAGGGTACTTTTATTAGGTCTCAACAAGTACAATCAAGTAATAACTACAAATTAACCAGGGAAATTAAATAAGTGAAACTAATTTGGTGACCTAAAATTTTCGGAGCATGTTTCAAGTTTTGAACAACATTTTTTGGGATAAAAATAATGTTTAATAAGTGATATATTTCCAATAGTCCAAAGAGCACCTTGATTAGAGTTTGTATGAGGGAATTATGCCTTCAACAACTTGACTTATGCTTTGACCGCCATAGTACCTAGTGGATTCCACATTAGCTCTCATTACTCTCACACTTGGAATCTCAAGAAATTTGTAGAGGGTCCAAAACCCCAACTCTGATCAAGGGTTGGGGCATACAAAAACACTAACCATGGATTGTTATTAATACATGTTAAATATTGAATTGCGGGAAATGAAGAGGCATCATTCTTAATGCAAAAAGTTATTATTCCAAATTTACTAAGCAGAGCAAATGAGTAGGGTATTTAAGTATAATACAAGAAAAAGACCCTGTAGTAGTTAATTACATACCACAATGTCATAGTCCCATCGAATGTTCATGGTATTTTACAAATCAATCCATTCTCTTAATTAGTCAATATATAGATTCTCCTACATGATGACATATGAACTATTACATGAAAATACACATTGCAATGTCAAAATGAACATAAGTGATTCCAAAGAGTAGAGGTGTTATGTTTGTGAAGCCATAAGAAAGCTTATTTGGTTGGAGGAAAGGTCTAAGTTTTGTAGCAAAGAAGCTCTAGATAATAGTAAGTTATCTAAATCTCCATCCAAAGTGTTCCTTGCATGAATGTGCAAGGTATCTCTAGTTTGATATTTTATTTTCAAACCCTTCATAATATGTCATATTTTTCCTTCCTTTGGTGAAGGCCCTTATTTGCAATAATCACAAGAGGGAAAAGTAATTGAAAAACCACAAAACTCACATATCAACTACGTATGTAATTTAGTTCCATAATTGGACAATAATCATGAGAATACATTGTAATTCGAAACCACACAACTTGCATATCAACTACATGATGCAATTTCTACTATGACTATTAATGTTCCTCTACACTAGATTCACATTTCAAGTTGATTAAGATGTTATTGTTCATGAATATATAAAGAGGGGTTGCATCGCTGATTGAAGATATGTAGTGGATCATTGTAGCCTAAGTAGCATGGGTATCCATACCCGGGGGTAGGGGACACATACCTGTACCCACGTACCAGATACCTCGTACCCACATACCCTGTCGTACTTGAAACTTGGCCAAAGTACTTGAGATGTTTGTCATGGATACATGGGACGTTGATTGTAGAGGGGACCAGGTACCTGTATTTTGGGGATGCCCAAGGACCATTTTTGTATGAGGTACCCCTGTTTAGGGCGCCTGGGGATGCCTACGGACCAATTTGGTACGAGCCTAACCAATTTTGTACAAGTGACATTAAGGCCAATAATATTAAATGGTAATATTAAATTCTTAAAATAAAAGTGACATTATCCCTATCTTTCATTTTCTATCATTTTACTTAAATTTTTAACATTACCATTAATTTTTTCAGGATGTTTGAAAGTGGTTCCAACCTCATTGGACTTCATATGCAAAAATTAGAATTTTAGATCCCATTCAGAATTCAATAGACTTAACCATTTTCAGTATTTCAGGATTGCAACATTTCCAGTGGTTTCTATCATGTACGAGGGTATGGGATTGGCATTTAATCAAGCACATCAACCTCTCTATGTACCTTGATGTTGGCAGTGCTTATTGTTGAACTCCTCTGTCACGACCTTGACAAAAATGTACCATTCACTCAAGCAAAATCACGTATTAAGCTCAAGAATCTTTTTCTACCTTATTTTAACACTCGGATTAGAAGGTTTCATCAAAATGGTAGGGTGTTGACTAATGTCCTTGGAGGACCAACTTCGAGATTCAAAGTAGAGGCAAGGGCTAGAGCCTAGAGTAAAGGACACAAGGCGCTATTAATGAATAAAATCTCAATATAGGTAAGGATTTTTATATGTAATTATTTGTTGTAGCATAAAGTTTTTTGGAGACTAGGGGAGAGAGTTCTATAGTTGAACGGGAACCGGTAGTGGTGATAGAACCGGTGACTGTTACAACCCAAAACGTGATCAAGAAAATGCCAACTGTCAAACACATATAATTATATAAATAAGTAAAAAGTTTCCTATTTGAGTTCATTAAGTGTCATTCTGTACAGTAGGCCCACAGCTGTCAACTATAGGACAAAAGGTTGACAGCTGAGCAGTCCTGACAAAACCAAAATCAAATCCATCATGTCCCTTCCAAATCCCAACATGCACTGACACAAACATCTAATTGGACCTCATCACTCCCCAGCCAGCCCAATCTACAAGGACGGATTGCCCATCACATGGAGCCCATCGAACAAGCTTCAGAGTACACCCGGACCAGCATCGAGAATCACTTAACCACCAAGGCATCCCACCTACACATCTATCAAATGTCACCTGCATAATAAATGGAGAATTTGTGTCAGCTCCAGGTGCATTGCTGTTCAACAAAGAAGCCCAATCAATGCAATTAATGCAGCCAACTCCATTAAAATCATCAAATCAACCAGAAAACCAAACAGAAGCATATGTCCATAGGCATTACGAAGAGCACATGGATCGACAAAGCCCCATTGATGGCCATTGGATCGAGGCCAAGTCAATCTTGAGCCACTCATCCAACTCCAGCCAGTTGCAATCCATGCCTTCTCAAACTTGCCAATCAAATCATACACCAAAATGCTATAAAGACACTACAACCTTCAAACAAACTTCATTTTTCTGCTATTCGAAATTCCCAGACCTTGTTAAACTCACCTCTATTTCCAAGCATCAAATTTCAGAGTCCAGGCATTGCATTCAAGCAAAACACAGTTGCAGAGTTAATTCAAGACAGCATTCAGAGTTCAGGTATTGCATTCAAGATAAACTTGTCTTTCAATAATAATGTTTTCAAGTAGCCAGACTATATCTAGTTTTATGCAAGAACCTGCATTGAACATGTAAATCACTAGGGTCGTTTTAACACTTTGTTTCAACTCAGCTATTATAATATTCCAGATCCCTGTGAATTTACACAGCTAGTTCCTTTTGAATACTCCAGATCCTAGGGTCATTTTAACACTTTCTTTCAACACAGCTATTATAATATTCCAGATCCCTGTGAATTAACACAGCTAGTTCTATCTCCGTAGGTGGGAGCAATGTTATGGTTTTTGGTTTTTAATGGAGCACTGTTATGGTTTTTGGTTTTAATGCAGTCATGGCAAGAGTCAGCACTACTCGTGCAAGGAGGTCAAGTAGGAGACTCAGCAGGGGTGCCCAGCTACGATGCACCTCGTCCGATGAGGACATAGCACATGATACTGATAATAACAGAGATGATGAAGAGGCAAATGATGCAGTGCGTAGTGGTGTTATTCCATCATCAACCACAGTTGAAGAGGCAAATGATGCAGATCCTGGAGGTGTTATTCCACAATCAACCACAGTTCAAGGTGCAACTGCCAGTAAGAAGATTAGTGCCATCAGAGGATGGACACAAGAAGACATGAAGGCTACCATAGATGATATAGAGTTCAATGGTTTTTCTATCAGAGCAGCTGCTAAAAAACATGGGATTCCACCAACATCAATCCATTACTGGATAAATGGCCTGACCCATACCAAGCGAAAAGGACCTCTTACAGTGTTGAGTGCAGAAGAGGAAGAAGAAGTTGTGGTTTGGTGTGAAGAGATGGCTCAACTAGGCCATGGTCTGGAGTTGGTTCAGCTCAAATCCACTGTTGCACAAATCTGTCAAGGGAGGCCAAACCCCTTCAAAGATGGATTTCCAGGAAAATCATGGTGGAGAGGATTTAAACAAAGGCATCCAGAACTTGTGTTACGCACAGCAGAGGGGCTTGACAGGGATAGGGCTTTCAATCTGCGCCCTACAGTTGTGACCAAGTTCTATCAGACACTCTCTGATGCATATGAGAAACACTCATACAGAGGAGACCATATATGGAACTGTGACGAGACTGGATTACAGGCAGGGAGGAATTGTGGCATGCGGGTAATTGCCAAGAGAGGGAGCAGGAATGTGCCCAAAATTCTGCCAAAAAGTAGGGAGTGGATAACTATTCTTTGTTGTGTCAACGCAGTTGGAGCATCAATTCCAGGTTTTTATCTGTTCAAGGGAAAGAATCAACTCAAAAATTACATTAAAAACTGTGAACCTGGCGCATGCATGGCTGCACACCCCCATGCTTGGATGACAAAAGAACTGTTCTTGAGTTGGCTTTTCCACTTTGCTTCCTCTGTCCCTGGCGGTGTTTCACCTGAAAACAGACACCTTTTGATTTTTGATGGCCATGGTAGCCACGTTGCTATACAAACCATTGAGGAGGCAAATAGGCTAGGCATTGATCTGTTGACACTGCCTGCACATACCACCCACAGGCTGCAACCTCTAGATGTGAGTGTGTTTGGGCCTTTCAAGTGTTACTTCAGGTCTGAGAGAGCGTCCTGGATGGCAAAGAATCCGGGGGTAGAGGTGAAGAGGTTCGAATTAGCAGAACTTGCAAGCAAAGCTTTTGCTAGGGCACTCACAGCATCAAATATCAAGGCTGGTTTTAGGCGGACAGGAATATGGCCTTTCAATTCTGATGCTCTTCAACATGACACGGGATGTAGTCAGGCTTTTGATGTTCAGGGGAGAGAGGATGCAGATGCTGCAGATAACATCATATCACTCTCTCAAGGTCATTGCCAACCACTGGATGACGACAATGAACACGTAAGTGAAAGTCAGTATGGCACCGAACCTGTTGGGGAGAATATAGAAGCTGTTGGAAGGACAGAAACAGAATTAGATGGCCAAGGGATTGTTCATAACAACGTTGCCGATTTGAGTGTGAATGGAGGTGACCAAGCAATGGTAAACAACAGCGAGGAGTTGACATTTCCAAGCCAGCCAGAACAACCCGAGTGGTTGGCAGAGGCGATGACAAATATGAACAGACACATTGTCACCCCCACCAACGATGAAAGCCTTAACCTGCCTTCCATGCCAGCAGTCCTTAACAATGAAGCTGTACATTATTATGTGCCACTTGGGGGTGGTGGAGATGAGATTGAACAAAATGAAGATACAGTGGACCAAGAAAATGATGATGAGGCACTCCCACCAAATGAGCCACTACTTGGCCAGTTCCTTAAGTTGCCAGTGGAGAAAGTTGCAACTCATCTATCTAATCCCACTGCTGAGCATCTTAGATTAAGCAGGAGCTCGCAACTACTAACATCAGAGGACTACATCACCCTACTGATTGAGGCTGAGCACAAGAAAAAGGAGATGCAGGATTTAAAAGAGAAGAAGAAGGCCCTGGCAAAGGAGAAGAAGGAAGCAAAGATTGTTGCAGCAGAAAATCGAAGGAAGGAAAGGCTTGTAAGAGTGAAACAAAGGGAGGAAAGAGAGCGACGGAAACAATTGGCAAGGGAGGAAAGGGAGCAAAGAAAGGCAAATCAGAGGAATCCAAATGGTCTGGAGAGGATAGAGGTGGTTGACAACCCATTGGATCAGTTTTCAGAGAACAGAAGATTATTCCAGGACCTTATTAACATACAGATACCCCAATACCACCAGGCAGGGGGAAATACTGTGTATGCCTTCCAAACTCCAGTGAACCCAGGGCAATTAGGCTCAAGTCATAACTATGGTTACTCAATTCCTCCTTGGCTACAAGGATCAACCTGGCCCGCACCAAATGTTTGCAGCTCAACACAACCAGGTCATGCATCAGTATCTAACCCAACTAGTTTGGGTAATGAAGGCAGTCAACCTCCTCGCACATAGGGTTTTTTGTTTGGCGAATGATAGATGTTTTGTGTTTGGCATACACATATGAAAGGAAGATTTTGTTGCGGGGGGGAATTTTGGGTGGGTTCCTAAGTTTTTGTTTGATTCCAATCTGACAGTGGATATATGTTAGGCATAACCACAGTAAATGTATAAAGTCCCAACCCACCATGGACCAACCATATGTATAAATGTCGAATTGCTACTATGTTGAACAAGAATATGCCCTTTATGTCAAGTACTGTTTTCTTCATGTCTCTGTCTATTTACTGGTTAGCAAACTAAATTGAATGTTAAACTAAATTGGGTGGTAGACCAACCTGATTGAACATTTAAATTGAATGCAAGTTTTTTCTGAATGCAATACTGACTTGAATGCAAATCGACTTGAACTGGATTGATAGTAAGCATTGCAAACAATCACCGAGCACAAAGTTAAAGATTACTTAGGTTAGAGCACACAGCAAGAATGAAAGCAGGTGGGACAAACAAATATGAGAACCAAAATTATAGAAAAATACAAAATTAACAGTCCAAATTATTCATCTAATTGGCATGCCCAAATTATTCAACTCAAGCATGCATCAATCCTATAATCAACTCGAATAAGAAATTAACAACCATTCCTTAAGAATTCAAGCAATCACTGAAAGCAATATAATCAATGAAGGGTTTAATGGAGCACGGTTATGGTGTTTTTTTATGTCAGAATTTCCCGTAACCTTCATACCATTAAAGCATATCTGAATTTTCCATAACCATGAAACCTTCTCTGAATTTTGATATATACTAAGTTATCAAGCAATGAAACAATGAAACCATATCAAACCCTAATCCTATAATGCACTCCAATAACAAATTAAAAACCATTCATTGCAAATTCATACATTCACTGAAACAGTCACTGATCCATAGCAAACCCTACTAACCATGAATGGTTGTTAATTTCTTAAAAGGTTTCATGCCTCCAAACCCTAATTGCAAATTCATACAATGACTGAAACAATCAATCAACCATAGCAAACCCTAATCTGTTAAAAGGTTTCATGCCTTCAATTCAAAGTCCAACTTATTCATCTAATTCGCATGCCCAAATTATTCAACTGAAGCATGCATCAATCCTATAATCAACTCCAATAAGAAATTAACAACCATTCCTTCAAAATTCAAGCAATCACTGCAAGCAATATAATCAATGAAGGGTTTAATGGAGCACTGTTATGGTGTTTTTTTTTATGTCAGAATTTCCCGTAACCTTCATACCATTAAAGCATATCTGAATTTTCCATAACCATGAAACCATAACCATGAAACCTTCTCTCAATTTTAAAATATACTAAGTTATCAAGCAATGAAACAATGAAACCATATCAAACCCTAATCCTATAATGCACTCCAATAACAAATTAAAAACCATTCATTGCGAATTCATACATTCACTGAAACAGTCACTGATCCATAGCAAACCCTACTAACCATGAATGGTTGTTAATTTCTTAAAAGGTTTCATGCCTCCAAACCCTAATTGCAAATTCATACAATGACTGATACAATCAATGAACCATAGCAAACCCTAATTTGTTAAAAGGTTTCATGCCTTCAATTCAAAGTCCAACTTATTCATCTAATTCGCATGCCCAAATTATTCATCTCAAGCATGCATCAATCCTATAATCAACTCCAATAAGAAATTAACAACCATTCCTTCAAAATTCAAGCAATCACTGCAAGCAATATAATCAATGAAGGGTTTAATGGAGCACTGTTATGGTGTTTTTTTTTATGTCAGAATTTCCCGCATCCTTCAAACCCTAATCCTATAATCAACTCCATTAACAAATTAACAACCATTCATTGCTAATTCATACAATCATTAATAATAAATTTCGACCCTAACAGTGTGCCATTAATAATCAATTTCGACCATAACAGTGTGCCATTGATAACCAAAAACCATAACAGTGCTCCACTAAAAACCAAATACCATTACAGTGCTCCATTAAAAACCAAATACCATAACAGTGCTCCATTAAAAACCAAATACCATTACAGTGTTCCATTAAAAACCAAACACCCTAACAGTGCTCCATTAAAAACCAAACACCCTAACAGTGCTCCATTAAAAACCATAAACCATTACAGTGCTCCATTAAAAACCAAATACCATAACAGTGCTCCATTAAAAACCAAATACCATTACAGTGTTCCATTAAATACCAAACACCCTAACAGTGCTCCATTAAAAACCAAAGACACTAACAGTGCTCCATTAAAAACCAAAAACCCTAACAGTGCTCCATTAAAAACCAAAAACCCTAACAGTGCTCCATTAAAAACCAAAAACCCTAACAGTGCTCCATTAAAAACCAAAAACCCTAACAGTGCACCATTAAAAACCAAAAACCCTAACAGTGCTCCATTAAAAACCAAAAACCATTACAGTGCTCCATTAAAAACCAAATACCCTAACAGTGCTCCATTAAAAACCACATACCCTAGCAGTGCTCCATTGAAAACCAAAAACCCTAACAGTGCTCCATTAAAAACCACATACCCTAGCAGTGCTCCATTGAAAACCAAAAACCCTAACAGTGCTCAATTAAAAACCAAAAACCATTACAGTGCTCCATTAAAAACGAAATACCATAACAGTGCTCAATTAAAAACCAAAAACCATTACAGTGCTCCATTAAAAACGAAATCCCATAACAGTGCTCAATTAAAAACCAAAAACCATTACAGTGCTCCATTAAAAACGAAATACCATAACAGTGCTCAATTAAAAACCAAAAACCATTACAGTGCTCCATTAAAAACGAAATACCATAACAGTGCTCAATTAAAAACCAAAAACCATTACAGTGCTCCATTAAAAACGAAATACCTTAACAGTGCTCCATTAAAAACCAAAAACCATTACAGTGCTCCATTAAAAACATAATACCATAACAGTGCTCCATTAAAAACCAAAAACCATTACAGTGCTCCATTAAAAACGAAATACCATAACAGTGCTCAATTAAAAACCAAAAACCATTACAGTGCTCCATTAAAAACGAAATACCTTAACAGTGCTCCATTAAAAACCAAAAACCATTACAGTGCTCCATTAAAAACATAATACCATAACAGTGCTCCATTAAAAACCAAAAACCATTACAGTGCTCCATTAAAAACGAAATACCATAACAGTGCTCAATTAAAAACCAAAAACCATTACGGTGCTCCATTAAAAACCAGATACCCTAACAGTGCTCCATTAAAAACCAAAAACCATTACGGTGCTCCATTAAAAACCACATACCCTAACAATGCTCCATTAAAAACCAAAAACCATTACGGTGCTCCATTAAAAACCACATACCCTAACAGTGCTCCATTAAAAACCAAAAACCATTACGGTGCTCCATTAAAAACCACATACCCTAACAGTGCTCCATTAAAAACCAAAAACCATTACGGTGCTCCATTACAAACCACAAAACCTAACAGTGCTCCATTAAAAACCAAATACCATAACAGTGCTCCATTAAAAACCAACAACCATTACAGTGCTCCATTAAAAACCAAAAAACAAGTTCCTACGACGTCGTTTGAACAGGCAACCACACCCAAACAAACCGAACACAGACAGAGAAGGCAAGCAAATCACACCGAGAGAGTGAGTGTGTTGAAAAACACAATGCACGCGAAGCCGGTAGGATCAAAATCCTACCAAGTTTGCTGAACAGGTGGCCACCGCCGAGCACGAACCAGGAGCGGAGCAGGTACCAGGAGCCGAGGACGAACCAGGAGCCGACGACGAAGCAGAAACATGAACACCAGGAGCCGAGGATGAACCAGGAGCAGCCCGCAAACAAGCAGGAACAGGGCCGAACCACCGGGGAACCCACGCCACAGACCACGAACACAACAACAACACTAGACCAGTTATCCAACGCATGGCGACGGCCATGGAACAGGGCCATTCCACCACGAGCTTCCAGACAGGCAACCAAACGAAACCTCTGTGCTCACACGGCGACGTCCTCCGCGCGAACAACAAACCGGGGCGGACCACCACACAGTGACAGGTATTCCAAGCAGCAACCTCATCGAACAGCAGCAGGAGGCGGGAGCGGAGCAGCAGCGGCGCCATGGCGGACAGCTTCCGGGGTGGCGGAACGCTCACCTTCCAGCCCCGAGCAAGAATGAACGGGAGGTGGGAGCGACTGCCGGGAAAGGGCCAGCTGGCACGCATCCCGAGGTGCAATAAAACGCATTAAAAGCGCTAGCTACCCGGGACGACGTGGAGCAGCCACCTGCAGTGGTCCCACCCTCGACGGGTGGCAGCCGCGTGGCATCCCGGGTGGCCAAAGTCGGGGTGGACCACTTCTGGCCTCCCTCCCCTATTCGAGATGAATCGTAAGGAAGACCAAATTTTAGGAATGTGATATGATTGGTTTAAGACATTAATGGTAGATACAAGTGTTACTTGGAAGGCATTCCAACATGTTGTACTTAGACGTTATGAATTTTGTGAGTTGAAGTCCCACACTTACTTACGTCACAATATCAAGGGGTGTCACGTCTTTGCTTACTTTGTCCATCACAATTGCATGGGAAGGTGTCAAAAGACGGAACAAAATTTCGTCACAATCACATGGGAAAGTGTCAAGGTAAGGTACGATTGTTATTTTACCTTATAAATCGTCACATTTAGTTGACATATTATGTATGTATATTTTAGAGTGTAGTTTATAATTTGGACGGGAGAATGTGTCGTAAGTTATTTAATTAAAATACGGATAAAAAATATTAGAATTGAATTTTTATTATTAAAAATAAAAAATACAAATTATGATTTTTTATAAATTTTAGTTTAGAAAATTAATTTAAATTATCATTTGTTATATGCTAGATTTCTATCAAGTTAGTAGGTCATGGATTTGACTTTTTAACATTATAAATTATTTAAAAAAATAAATATATTAATGTTTATATCTGAATATATTATAAATATATTATTTTAAATCATTCTATATTTTGTTAATTAATTAACAATTATGAATTTTTAGGAAAAAATCACATAAATTTGAGATTTTTTTAAATTAGTTTAAATTGGGTGGTGTTGAGTTATCCATACATTGACTTTTTAACATTATAAATTATTTAAAAAAAAAAAATATTAATGTTTATATCTGAATATATTATAAATATATTATTTTAAATCATTCTATATTTTGTTAATTAACTAACAATTATGAATTTTTAAGAAAAAATCACATAAATTTAAGATTTTTTAAAATTAGTTTAAATTGGGTGGTGTTGAGTTATCCATACATTTATTCATGCATAACCTACTATCAAGTTAAATTAATTATATATATATATATATAATTAATTTTTATTATTAAAAAGTAAAAAATAAAAATTATGATTTTTTATAAATTTTAGTTTAGAAAATTAATTTAAATTATCATTTGTTATATGCTAGATTTCTATCAAGTTAGTAGGTCATGGATTTGACATTTTAACATTATAAATTATTTTAAAAAATAAATATATTAATGTTTATATCTGAATATATTATAAATATATTATTTTATATTTTGTTAATTAACTAACAATTATGAATTTTTAGGAAAAAATCACATAAATTTGAGATTTTTTTAAATTAGTTTAAATTGGGTGGTGTTGAGTTATCCATATATTTATTCATGCATAACCTACTATCAAGTTAAATTAATATATATATATATATATATATATATATATATATATATATCGAATTTGGAATGATGACTATAAAATCAATATATACAATTTACTTGTATCATCCTCTTATAATTTAGGAAAAGCATAGGTATTAATCCACCCCAAATTCTAAAATATAAACACTTATTGATATAATTATCTTGTAATTTAAATACATTAATGTTTACACCTTAACAAAAAATAATAATAAACTTGAATTGTAAGATTTAATTTTGAAAACTAGATTATATTATAAAATGTGAGATCTATCTCCAAATTGGAAAGTCATAACACATGAAATTATATTTTATAATTTAACTATATTAATATTTATACCTTAATATTATTATAAATATAGCAAATAATCTCATATTTTTATTAATTTATCATTTTTTATTATATTATAAATCTTTTTTTTTTTACACAAATGGTTGAAGAGCTTTATATTAAAAAGAAGAGCTGGTTACATAGAGTCGGGGAGACTATTCCCACAAAATAGAAGCTGGAAGTTCTTACTCCTTACAGAACAGTCTTTGTTTTTCAAAAAAGGCATTAAGCTTGTTACAACTGAAAGATTTGACAAACTGTCCTAATTAAAAACTGCAGAAGAAATACATAACATAACGCTAGGAGTTTAAACCCAAAAGGTAGCTGCCCTGACACAAAAAGAGGGAGACAGAGTGCCTCAGTTGACATGATGAGAACGTGAATTCTTTTCTTTGCTTCCAGTGGTTGTCCCAGCGTTCTCGTCGTCAATGTTCAATATGACTGAAGGACTGCTTCTGTTGTTTGTCCGGACACAATCAACCTTGGCTTCCACAATCCTAAGAAAACTGTGAAGTGAATCAAATTTACCAACTAATTTTTCAAATTGGTGCTTTGTCTTACCATTGCTGTTGCGAATTTTAGTGTTGGAAATTTGGACGAAGGTAGCCAGATGGGAGATTGCTTTTTTCATCTCGTTGAGGTCACCTCTAAGCCAACGAACCTAGGCCTCCAGGTCCACCACTTGCGAATGAAATTCAGGAGAGGGGCTGCTCTGTTCACGAGGGGACTCCATGTGCATCAGACCACCATTGTCACCCATCATTTGTTTCCATTTCTTACTGCACCCTTGTTCCACCAGGCCTCCACGAAACTGCTGCATGGGAGCTCCATGTCCCACTTCAAATTGTGCTGCATGAAGCCCCTGATTTTTGTGTCTTGAATCAAAACCACAACCAGGCTAATACCTAGCTCCCCTGATGCCTTGTCCCAGACCGGGTTCCAGGGGAACCCATCTTCTGCAATTTCCAGCCTCGTCAGCTATGGGCAGACTATGACAAACTTGCTTGGACGAACTGACTCGAGCGAGCTCCATGCCGCCATTACCATTCCCTTGAAAAAGATAAGAGAGATATCTCTTTGAATTAACCCCCCCAGAGTGCCCCTGAACATGGTTGCGGCACTTGCGGCATTTCAAAGCAGGAGGGCATTGGCTTCCGTCCTCCATGCTAAATCTTAAACACCAACTATTCACAGACCGAGGGGACAAGCAATGCGAAAGTTGTAGACCAAAGAAATCACTGACCGAGGAAACAGGCGAGGAGAAATGCACGCCACCTTCCCAGGGATTTTGCAGATCGAGTTTGTAGACCGAAGAAACAGGCAATGCTAAAAGAGCGCCACCTTCAGGCCTCAAATAACCTCTGGGCGCCTTGGTTCTCGTCCTCAATAAACTCGCGCATGTGAGCCAGGTGTAGTCTGCATGGATGACCGCCGTTTCAGACGAGTGGACGTGAGGGAAGTGCATGGGGATCCGTCGGAGATATGGGAGTTAATGCAGATCCAAATTGGATTGAGGTTAAGGGGGTATGGGTAGAAGGTGTAAGTGGTCATTACAAGCAAGGAAAGATTAGGGGACCCAAATGTCCTCATAAACTTGATCTTTGATGATCGCAATACCACAGTTCAACCCAACTCCAATGTTGGCCATGGCATTGGCACTATGGTTATTATGTCGAAGGATATGAAGGAAAGAGATTGAGTGAAAGTCCCTGGCTAGAAGATTGAAGTGTTGATGCAGAGTTGTAGCAGGTTTCCAACAATGTTTTGCAATTGCCCTGGTTTTCCGAATCACAATCATAGAGTCACCAAAGACTACAAGATTTTGTAATTCTTCCTTCCTTGCGATTTCTATTCCTTTTATTAAGGCGAGCCACTCAGCTTCATTGTTAGTTCGCCTACCAATTCCCCATGCAAAATTGTTCATTTTGTTTCCGTCAGAGTCTATGAGAACTCTCCACACCTGCGAACCCAGTATTATATTATAAATCTACCATCTCAAATAATCCTAAATTTTACATTAATGTTTACACCTTAATATAATTATAAATCTACTACATCATTTTTCATGAAAAATCATATAAATCTGAGTTATAAATTTTAATTTAGAAAATTAAAATAAACTATATAATTAAGATGTAAGATCCTTCGTGTGAAATTTAATGTTTAAATATCTTGAAAAAAAAATAATAAAATTTTACTTGAAATTTTTTGGAGTATTAGTTTACGTCACATCTCTCCTTCCTCCAACTTCCTCCAAGTTGAGAGATTATAGATTTGATTTTTTTAACACTATATTATTTTATAATTTAAATATATTAATATTTACATCTTTTTATTATTATAAATCTAGGATATCAAATAAATGTAGTATCAGTATTATTGTAAATCTAGGATATCAAATAAATCTAGTATCAGTATTATTGTAAATCTAGGATATCAAATAATGTTATAAATCTAATATTATTATAAATCTGGATATCAAATAATATTATAAATCTAGTATTATTATAAATTTAAGATAACAAATAATATTATAAATCTAGTATTATTATAATTTTTTATAAAAATTATATAAACTTTAATTTCAATAATTAATATAAAATGTTTTTTTTCTTTGGAAATTAATATAATATGTTATTTGTAATATCTCATCCAAATTGAAATGTCATAGATTTGACTTTTATGAGATCCTAAATTATCTTATAATTTAAATACATTAATGTTTACACCCGTACATACATAGATCCGATTTGAAATGGATTTCTACTAATTAATTAATGTTACAGTTTATGCATGATGTGCAACCATTGGCTGTGAAATATTTTTATTCCATATGGAGACACACGATAAAAACAGTCGTACATCCTTTTTAGTTTTCGTACATCCCGTTAAAACAGTCGTACATTCCTTTTTAGTTTGCATATTAGTTTGAGATCAAATCGGATAAAATATTTTAAGCCTATAAAATGTTTACTTAAATTTATTTCGGAGGGTTATAGATTGAAGGAGGATAGAACAAATGTACATTGTTTATATTGATTTTATAGTATTTTTTTAAATTATAGAAATTTAAAAAAATATTAACCACGATTTCTTCTCTTGTGCTAAATTGGATAATGGGTTGTGTCTCTATGGCGAGTATTGTTGTGTTAGTTAATGGTACACCTTCTGATTTTTTCCATTGTACAAAGGGGCTGCATTAGGGGTGCCCTTTATCACCTCTTCTGTTCATTTTAGTGATTGATGCTTTCAGCAGGCTTTTGAATTATACAAAAGAGGAGGGATTTATCAAAGGTATTGAAGTGGGCCATGGTTGTGTTCTCACACACTTGATTTTTGTTGATGATGTGTTATTGGCGGGTATTGCTTTTGTTGAGGAATGGATGGTTATTAGAAATATCATCAAGATGTTCCGTAATGTCTCGGGCATGAAGGTTAGTTCTACAAAATCAAACTTTTTCCAATTTAATGTGAATACATTAAGAAGGTTGGAAATAGAGAGAATTATGCCTTATAAATGTTGTGATTTAGAGGATGGATTTAAATATCTTGGGTTTTTTTTAAAACCAAACCATTATCTAATAAATGACTAGAGGTGGCTTATTCGCAAGGTGGAGGCTCGTATCTCACATTGGGCTTATAGGTTCCTCTCAATCGAGGGGAAACTTATACTTGTGAAAGCAGTTTTAACAGGTTTGCCAGTTTATTGGATGTCTCTTCTGGAAGTCCCAGCTACAATTTTAAATGCTTTTAGGAAACTCTTATTTAACTTCCTGTGGACTGGAAGTGCTGAGCACGCAAAGCTTATCATGACAGGTTGGGAGGCTCTTTCTAGGCCTGAAAGGTATGGTGGATGGGGTATTAAGGATCTCAAGATTTCCAGTACAGCACTAAGATTAAAAAGCCTGTGGCGTGGGATTTTTGGGTGTACTCTTTGGTCACGGGTTATTCAAATTAAATATATTAAGTCTGATGTGAATTCTTGGGTATGGAAACCGAAGAAACTGGATGGGTGTATCTCTCCTATGTGGAGAGGTATGCTGAAAGTTTTTGGCTGGATTGTTGATGACATAAGATGGCAGGTGGGATTTGGTGAATAGATTATGGTTGGGAGGACCCAATTTTGGGTATGGAGGACTCATTTAAACTTTCTGAAAGATTGCAAGACTATTTAAATTTTTGTGGATTATCTACTCCGAGTCGGGTGAGAAATGGAAATTGTATTATTGGTGATGGCAACCACTGGCTTAGTTCTAGAGACCTGGGGCTTCAAGGATATGATGCACTTGAATGGGATGGTTATGTGTGTAAATTATGTGTTGCGGGTTGTTATTTAAATGTTGAAGCTGATATGATTGTCTGGACTGGGGATGAGAAAACTGGTACTGTGATTGCTAAAGCTGCATATATTAGAATTCTACAAGAATGTTACATATTCCCGCAGAATTGGTGGTATAAAAGAATTTGGAAATGGGAATATCCATTGAAAATTAAGTGTTTTCTTTGGCAAACATTACAAGGTAATCTTAAAACTTGGGACAATCTGGTTAGGCGTGGTTGGTGTGGACCCAACTGGTGTATATTGTGCAAACAAAATTTGGAATCAGTTTGTCATCTTTTTGTTGAATGTCGTTTTGGGAAGGATATCTGGGAATTAGTTTGTGCAGATTTACCAATTAATGATACTTGGGATGTTGGTGATTTTGAGTTCTGCCTTCTCAGCTGGTACAGAAATGCAAATTCATATTTTCTTTTACCTATTTTTGTGTCTTGGGTAATATGGTTTGCAAGAAATTGTGCTACTTTCCAAGGGAGATTTCTTGAGGTTAAGACTTGTGGTATTACTGTTTTAAAAATGGCACAGATTTATAATATTGATAAGGTGAAGCATGGTACTAAACGGATCAGTCTGTTTTCCTTTTCTGTCAACCAGCCAGTTCTTTTTTTTGATGGGGCAGCTCAGCATGGTTTGTGTGCAGCAGGTGGTGTGATTTTTTTAAACAAGAATCACTATTTTACTCTCCGTCTCAATTGTGGATCAGGGACAAACATGAAGGTGGAATTAATGGCTTTGTGGTGTGTATTGAAGACTGCAAACATCTTTGGACTTGTTGACTTGAAGGTATTTGATGATTCCCGTGTTACTATTAAGTGGGCTACTGGTGATTACAAGTTACATGTGTTGGCTCTTCGACATTGGTGCATGCGCACTAGGGCTGAGATTGACAAATGTGAGACTATCACATTTGAACATGTTTACAGGGAACATAATGATTTGGCAGATAAGCTGTCAAAGCAAGCTTTCGATGGAGTTGAAGGATATCTTATTTGGGAAGAATGGCATGAACTTAAGGTCTTGGATAAGGGTGCCCATTACTTTTTTGGGGAATTTTGAGGATGAATATCCTTATTTTGATGGATGGTAGTTAAATTATATAACTATTTCTTGAATATTTGTATTTTGTATGAGCCTGCGTGCTTTGGATATGGTGTTAAGTCTTGAAACTATGAGACATTATATATCTTTGTACTATTTGATTCAATGAATAGCAATAGTACGTTTTTTTTTCTCTGAAAAAAAAAAAACTAGCTATGTTAATAAATTATAAATAAACATAAAAAATTTAATTCCTTAAATCATGAATAAACATAAAAAAAATTAATTCCTTTTTTAAGAAATTTAGATAACCATATATAATATTAAATATAATATAGATTGGTAATATAAAATGCAATTATAATTTTGTGTTTGTTAATATTATTATTTTAATAATAAGTACAAATAATTAAATAATCCAAAAAGAAATTCCAAAACTATATAAATATGAATGGATTAAACACATCTTTGTAATTTTATAGTTTTTATGTTGTTTTAACCAAATTTAAGATAATAGTAGCCTTGACCTATCACACACTTTTAAATAAAATAAAATTTTAAAAATAAATGAAGTTTATGAAGTTTTAGCATAGAAAAAAATCAAATAACTTCTCCAAATATATTGATAATTAATAAATCTAATAAAATTTAATTTTTTTAATATGTAAATTAGAATCTTCGTCACCCAGACTTTAAAGCACCTGGTTTGTGTGGTTGGTGATCGGTGCGGTATAGTTCGACTTTTCTGATAATTGGGGAGGGATGCCAATACTTGGACACCCCATGTGTCTCAACCCACCACGCCACTTGGAGACCTCGTCAGGTGTCATTTGGAGGTTGAGATGGCAGAGCCACTTGTTGTGGTGGGTGGGCACTTTAATGCGACCTTTACGGCGCGCTTTTCCATGGTCATATCACCCTTTTCCCGTGGTTGCTCCACAATCCCGTGTTATTTTGCTTGGGCCCGATGTGTGGTCGCTCGGTTGTCCCATAACTTGTTCTATGCACCGCCTGCTCTGGTCTTTGGTTGTTGTGGTTCTGCCTCCGTTGCGGTTGGAAGGGGTTCAATGTTTCACTTGCGGTGGTTTACTGGTCTTCGTTACATGGAGTGTTGTCCCATGCATGCAGCGCACCAGCGGTTGGTGATTCCATCTGTAGTGCACCCTATGGGAGATTTATATTGGTTCGGTGGTGGAGATGGGAGTTTCATCCTCCAGTGGGTTTGGTGGTGGAGATGGTGGCTTCGTGCTGCAGTCGGTTCGGTGGCTTCGTGCAGTTGGTTTATGGCGAGGTGCTTGAGTTGCAGTGGCGTTTGTGCATGGCGGTGTTTTCGTGGGTTGCAGTGGCGTTCGTGCTCCAATGGGTTCCGTGGTGGAGATGGAAGTTTCGGTGGCTTCATGCTCCAGTGGGTTCGCTGGCTTCCTGCTCCTGTGGGTTCGGTTGCATTCGTGCTCCAGTGGGTTTGGTGGCATGGCGGTGGCTTCGTGGTTGGCTCACTAGTAGGAATGTTGCTTACCAGCTATATATGTGACTATGTTTTTCAACACTTTCAATCTGTTGGGAATTGTGTGGACCTTTTTTGGTATGCTTATGTGGTTTATGTTGCATTTATGTTGTTGTTTGTTGTATCGGTCACTGCGTTTCTTAGCACATTCGCTCCGCCCATAATTTTAGTCCATTTCTTGTAACTCTTATGTGGGTTTTGGTGCATTTCTTAGAACTGTGTTATAATGGTTTTGGTGTGTTTCACATAACAGTTGAATGATGCTTTTGGTGCATTTATCTCAATGGTTGCAGTAGGGCTTTGCTGCATTTCTCATACCATAATTGTTGAATTGTTGAATGATGGTTTTGGTGCATTTCTCAGAACAAAATTGTTCTTTGAGGGTTTCGATGCATTTCTCAGAACTGTTCTTCGAGGGTTTTGATGCATTTCTCATAACAAAGCTGCTTTTTGAGGGTTTTGGTGCATTTCTTAGACTTGTTTTTGAGGTTTTTGGTGCATTTATCATAACTGTTGCATACTGTAAGTTTGAATTGTGGAAAATAAATTCAGATATGGTTTCACTCCTACCCTCCTTGCTTTTGTTTCCGAGACTGGTTCATAAACTTGGTCCCCCAGTTCAAATGGCATTGCTACTCAAGCAACTTAATAAACTTTTTACTTCGTTGCTAGTGAATCTGTAACTAGGTCAAATACCTTTTAGCTAGCTTCGAGTGCTATTGACTTTTAATATATTTCTAAGGGCTGCCCCGTTGTCTTCTCCTTCCTTATTAACTCTGTTTTCGCGGTTCATGCTTGCTTTGGAATTGGATATTCAATGAGTTATGGCTATAAAAATCAATGCTAGTATAATGTTATGCATTCATGGAAAAAATTGAGGTTGAAATGTCTATGTATGGCACATTGCAGAGTTCTGTTTTATGCATTCATGGCAAAATTGTTGTTGAAATGTCTATTTATGGCACATTACAGATTTTTGTGTTACGTATTCATGGCAAAATTGTTGTTCAGATGTCTATTTATGGCACATTACAGAGTTCTGTTGAAATGTTGAAATTGCATTTTGCATGAAACTTTTATGGGTTGAATAATTGATAATAGTATTCATAGTCTATCCGTATAATTGAATGTTTTACATGTTTTGCATGAGACAAGAAAATGCCAGTAATAACTAAGAACCCATAACTGGTATATTAAACCGTATGAGAAACCCCTAATTACAATGCCGCAAACAGTAGGGAACACTATGACCTAGGATTGTATCCAAAATGGCCATGTTACAAACAACAGAGTCAGACGTTACAAAATCCACATTGCAATGTGGTCACAACAAAAATTATGACACCCCTATGCTTGATGTCCTCCAAGATCTTCACTGCCCAATCTTGTTGAGTTTCCTGCTTGAGCCAAGTTGGTTGGCCTACCTAACAATGGCTGATTAGGTTGTGGCTGATTGCCTCCATATGATATCCAATTTGCTTCTTGTATCCATGGAGGAATTGAGTAGCTATAGTTCACACTTGTGTTACTAACCCTTGCATTAAGTGTAGCCCCTCGATAATCATACATACGATTGACACCTACACTGGTAGGAATATGTAAAGTGGGCATGTGCACTTGCTGATAGCAGGGGACTTGGATGTTTAGAAGGTCTTGGAAACATGGTGTATTATCTGCAATATGTTCCAATGTGTTTGGCATCATCCTGCTTTCCTCCACTATGTTTGCATCAATGTCAACCCTTTCTTCCATCCCTTGTTCTTTTTGAAGCAATTGTTGAGCCTTTCTCAATTCCTTTTCCTACCTTGCCAACTGTTTTTGATGGTCCTTTTCTTGTCTTACTTTTTCTCTTTCAAGCCTTTCCTGTGCTCGAAGTTCTGCTGCAACAATCCTTGCAGCCTTCTTTTCTTTGGCTAAATCCTTCTTTTTCTATTTTAAATCCCGGATTTCAAGTTTCTTTTGTTCAGACTCAACTAATAGTTTTATATAGTCTTCTGAGGTGAGTAACTGTGAACTTTGGCATAGACACAGATTGTCTGTTGTTCCTTGCCTTCTTTTCGTTGACACTCTCTCTACTAGTAGCTTTAGGAACCGACCAAGCAATTGGCCCTTTGTTGACACTTGTTACTCGTTGCTAGACACTTTCCTTTCAATATTTGGGTCAATATTATGGACATCTAATTGAACCATATTGTCCTCTTCAGCTGGAACCGCATTATGTACAATATCTTCTTCTAGATTTCCATTGTCCACAAAACAATGAACAATTTCATCATCCAATTCTGTTGGTTGTGAAGGCATGTTCATGCTTTCTTCATTGGTTCTTGAGACATTATGTTTGTCCAAATTCATCATGGCTTTTGCCAGCCATGATGGTGGGATTACGTGGCTTCGAAAAGTCAATTCTCCATTGTTGCTTCCTGGAGCATGATCACCTACAACTACATTCATATCAAGGTTGTCATTTCCATCTACATTCTCATTGACATTTACATGATCAATAGAGTCATTAAGAATATCACATGCAGAAGTTGCAGGTGTTTTAGTTGGTCTAACAAACTCCATGTTACTATCAATTAGTTCATTGTTATATGGTGTTTGACTTACATGTTCATCATCATCGCCATAGAAGGGTCCTCCTTGAGAGAGGGCTATCATATTATCAATAGCAGCAATGTCTTCCTCTACTTCCACATCTTCTTGGCCATCAACATGTGCTTGGACATCCCTTTCTTCTTGAACATCCACATCAAATGCCTGACTACAACTAGTATCATGCATGATAACATCAGAATTCAGTGGCCATATTCTAGTCCTCTTAAACCCAGCCTTGATATTTGAAGGTGTGAGAGCCCTTTTAAAGGCTTTACTTGCAAGATCGTCTATCTCAAACCTGTTTACCTCCACCCCTAGATTATTTTCCATCCACGAAGTTCTATCACCCCTGAAATAGTTCTTGAAAGTCCCAAACACACTGACATCTAGGGGTTGCAATCTGTGAGTGGTATGAGCAGGCAGTGTCAATAGGTTGATGCCCAAATTGTTAGCCTCCTCAATTGTTTGCACAACAGTGTGGCTTCCATGTCCATCTAAAACCAGCAGGTGTCTATTTACAGTTGAGACACCGCCTGGTATAGTAAGCCAATTCAAAAAGAGTTCTTTAGTCATCCATGCATGGGGATGTGCAGCGATGCATGCACCTAGTTTACAATTTTGTATATAGTTTTTGAGTTGAGTTTTACCTTTAAATAGATAAAATCCAAGGATTGAATCACCAATTGCATTGACACAACATAGAATAGTGATCCACTCCCTGCTCCTAGGAAAAATATTTGGCACATTACGGCTCCCTCTCTTGAAAATTACCCGCATGCCACAATTCCTTCCTACCTGTAAACCTGTTTCATCATAGTTCCATATATGGTATGGAGAATAAGAATGTTTCTCGTATGCACTATAAAGAGTGGCATAGAAATTAGTCACAATTGCAGGACGTAGATTTAAATCCCTGTCTCTATCTAGGCCCTCGGCTGTACGTAACACAAGGTCTAGATGCCTTTTTTTAAACTCAAACCACCATGACTTACCAGGAAACCCATGTTTGAAGGGGTTTGGCCTTCCTTGACAGATTTGAGATACTGTGGATTTTAGTTGTATCAACTCTAGCCCATGTCCCATTTGGGCCATCTCCTTACACCATTGAACCACCTCAGCCTCCTCCTCTTCACTCATAACTATAAGAGGCCCTTTGTGCTTTGTATGTGTGAGCCCATTTATCCAATAATGTACTGATGAGGTAGAAACCTCATGTTTTTTTGTAGCTGCACGAATGGAATATCCATTAAACTCTATATCATCAATCGCAGCTAACATGTCTTGTTTTGTCCAGCCTCTTATTGCACTGATCTTCTTGGTTGAACTTGCACCTTGAAATGTGGTTGACGATGGGAGTCTGTGGTTGGTGGTGGGACGCCATCGTCATCGACTACCGCATGGCCATTCTCAACAACATTGTTGGGAGCATTGTTTGCATTTCCATGATCCACCCTCTCCTCGTCTGATGAGGTGCATCATATCTGGGAACCCCTGCTCAATCTCCTACTTGTTCTCCTTGTATGGGCAGCAATGCTGACTCTTGCCATGGCTGCAACTACTTGCAAATTTATGAGGCAAGTTGACTATATAAGGGAAGCTGATTATACTAGAAAAATGGAAGTTGAAACTTGGAAAATATAAGTTGAAAAATTGAAGCTGATTATAATAGAAATAGAAATAACAATGATATTATGTAGTTACCTGTGCGCACACTCTCTGATGGTATGTCTCCACTGTGCACACACTCTCTGATGGTATGTATCCAGAGTAGTTTGAATGTCTGAAATGCAACTTCAACAAGGGTTTGAGGTTCTTTTATAGTTATTTGCTATTGAATTCGATTGATAACAAGGGTGCACATGGATTGTAATCTCTCAAATTTGAATGTGTGTTCTGGATTGGTTTAAATGTGATCTAATGGCTAGGAATTTGTTATGGTCGATCCTTGTGCTTTCATCTGTTTAATGGGTGCATTTAATGGGTAGGTGTCATTTATTGAACATAATGGGTTGAATTGTTGAACTACAATGTAGTTATGGATGACATTCAATCACCTTTTGTTGCATAGGTATGAATGTGCCATGGGATATTTACCACCGGTATATTTTGTGATGGCTCAGATAGAGATCCGTGGGGGTTGATTTGATGGGTACCTTGCACTGGTGGAAAATACTATAAAGGATATTTTGTAGTTCATTTGCTTTTGTATGTTCAAGCAAATTTGTAGGTAGTTGGGACAAGATGTTTTGTACTATTTTGAATGTAAATACTATTTATGGACTGTTGTTGGCCCAGTTAATATATGGGCAGTTTTTTGACATAATTTAAAGTATTTATGCACTTAATATGAAGTATTTGTGTTAAATATTTGAGTGTATTTATGTCATCCGTTGGTGGCTGTGTGGGACCAGTATTATGAAAACTACTGGTCTTTGTTCAACAATAGACACCTCTCCCCTAACTCAAGAAAAAAAATAACAAGTTGGAGTTTATAGAAGATGAGTTTTTTTTTTCATCAACTTATTATTTTGTGTTATGTTGTTGTCTTTCCAGGTTAGCTATTAGCAGAAGATTTTTCTTTAAAGGAAAAGTATTTATATTTTTTTTACTAGACTTATAGCAATAGGTATATCTTTTTTTACTGGGTTTATAGAAGTTGGGTTATTAGGTGTGATAGAAAGAACTGGTCGGATATGATCTAATTTTCTTTCTTTGAAATGTTTTGTTAGGATAGATGATCTTGTGGTCATATAAAGATAGGATTGAGAGATCAATTACATGTTTTGATGAGTTTTTGTATATAAGAACTTCTAGACGAAGGGTATTTGAAAATGTAAACTTTAGATGATTATTAATAAAAGTTTATGGATTTTTTTTGTCTGTATAAAAAAACAAGTTTATGGATTTTTTTTGTCTGTATAAAAAACAAGTTTAAATATTAAAAAGAAAAATAAAATTGAATTGCCAAATTTGTGATTTATTAATAATAAGTTTAGATATTAAAAAGAAAATAAAAAAATTGAATTGCAATTTTTTATATATTTAAACAATTAGGAATTATGATGAATTTTTGCACTTTTAAGGGATTTAAGATGAATTTATATAGGCTTAATATGTAAATCCTTTATATGGGATCAAATTCCTTGTATTTAATGATGTGTTGTCTCAAGAAAGCTCTGCTTCATACAACTAGCATAACAAGGTGAACACTTGATATTGATAGATCACAAGTAAAGTGTCATGAATAAGTTACTTAGTTGTAATCACATGTTTTTTATACATCAGCTACATGTTACCTTCTTTAGTTAAATAGGTCATTCACTACCCGTTTTCCATGCACGAGTTACAAGTTACCCATGTATTTATTTTGAATTTTGAACTACGACCATAAAATCAATCAAGACAGTACACTTGTCCCACCCTCCTTCAATTTAGGAAAATCATAAATGGTAGTCCACCCCAAATTCTAAGATATAAACACCTATCATATAATATCAATATAATAAAATAAATTTAAAATATTGATTCTTATTTTTTTTAAACCATGAAAATATGTAACTCTTGGTAATTACTTACGTGATTACTTAGGTGAAACTCAAGTTTAAAGTCTAGAGGTATGTCCCTATAAACCAAACCTTATCACAACAAACCGATTCTCATTGGAGATTTGAACACCCATGGGAGGAGTGCTAAATAGGGAATTATTATTGCACATTTGTCTCATGTTGGGTAGTAGTAGGATACACCTTGATTTTTGAGTGCAATTAATAAAGTGGAAAAAGACTCTAAAGTTGGAAGTGAATTAAATAAATAACCTTGATTTACTCATTTTTTTCAAACTTTTGATTATTTAAATCATATTAAATAAACAAAATATCATAGTAAAAATTATGTCCTAATTAACTTATTTTTCCAAAACCTAATAAAATCTAAGCACCTGAGTGGGCCTAATGGTTAAGAACATGTGTTATCTCCGAGGAGATTACAGGTTCAAAACCGGCGGGGGGTAGGGTTGCTCATTGGGCTTTGTGAAAAGGCTTGAAGGGTAGGCGACCCCTGGGATAGAGGCTCTCCCTTGGGATAAAGGGTCTCGGGACGTCTCGGTCCCTGCTGAGTCACAAGTTTCTGGTATATCTGGCTTGCGGGCTGTTGGATATACCCTTGGGAGGTTGTTGTTCCCATGGTTAAAAAAAAAAAAAACTAAAAATTGTTAAGTTATAAATTATATTCTAATATACCATTTACAAATGCCATTGGATACTGAATATAATATACGTAAAACATCTGATTGGCACCACTTGCCACTTTGAAACTGTAGTGTAAACCTAATCGGCATATATCACAATTTCTAAGTGTTATGTGTAACAATAATATCTTTAAAAAAAATTCAATATTCTACTTAAAAAAAATACAATACTATTTGTAAGTTGAATTTAAATGAATAAAGTTCACTAAATGTTCAATATTATTTTATTTACTTAATGATGATAATAATAATATCCTGATTCTTTCAAATATTTTTTATTGGAATTCGTTAATCGTTCAGAGTTTTGAACTTTTCCCATCACTTTTGATATTGAATTGTTTGCCATATCCATGTTTCTGATATGTATTTCATCATATACAGAATCAAACAACTGTACAGTAAAACGTAGAGTCAAAGAGAGCGACAATAGATTCCTGAATACATCCTTCAAAACTTATAGTAATCCAGACCTGTATGCAGTAGAAAAGGAGTTATACCTTGGTTCCTTGTGCGAAGTTCGTGATGCATCAAAACCATGGCAGTTTTGGATGATCATGTTAAAGAATGGAAACTTTGACACAGAATCCGGTTTATGTCCTTCAAATGGTAAAAAGGTAGCTCCTTTTAAACAACCAGGAAGCTTTCCCTGCTTCAGTAAAGGCTGCATGAACCATCCTCTTGCATACCATAAACCATCAATGGTTCAATCAGGAGGCAGATTGAAAGGAAGTTTTTATGGATCTTATGATTTGGATGCTGATTTAAAATCAGGAACAGAAAATATCAGGCTTATTATTCGGTAGTATGGGAGAAGAACCCTAAAACAGGGAGTTGGGTATTTCACCATACATTGAAAACTTCAAAGAAGTATCCATGGTTGATGGTGTATCTGCGTGCTGATGCTACTCTAGGCTACTCTAGCGGATACCATTATGAAACTCGAGGGATGATGAAGCAAATACCAGAGTCACCAAATTTTAAGGTTCGCTTGACCCTCAATATAACAAAGGGAGGTGGCCCAAAAAACCAGTTCTATCTCACTGATATTGGGAGTTGCTGGAAAAATGATGGAAAGTCATGTGATGGGGATGTAGAGACTGATGTTACTAGATACAGTGAGATGATCATTAACCCAAATGTTACAAATTGGTGCAAACCAGGGGAATTTTCTCTTTGTCCTCCTTATCACATCACTGCCAATGGTACCAAGATCTATATAACCGATACAAAGCACTTCCCATATGCTGCATACCACTTATACTGCTCCCCAGGCAATGCAAAGCATCTGGAGAAGCCTTTTGTCCCTTGTGATCCATACAATAATCCACAAGGACAAGAAATAATGCAGTTATTGCCACATCCAGAATGGGAAGTCCATGGCTATCCCTCCAAGAGTGGGGAAGGATGGATTGGTGATCCTAGAACCTGGGAACTTGATCTTGGAGGCCTTTCCAAGCAGATTATACTTCTATCAAGTAAGTAATTTCTTTGTTTTATTGTATTAGTTTGTTTTATGTTAAGTATCAGTCATTGTTATTGCTTACCTCAAGTTAATGATAAATTTGTCACGACCTTGCATTTCAAAAGAATTTTGGTAGCCTTGGAGGCCGACTATTGGTTGGAGCCTCAGTCGGATGGATGATGTACTAGCGTGTTTGATTGCTAGGAGGACCAAGGATCATGTCGAGTTGAGTAGGACGAGGAAACCAGCGAGACTCTAAGTAGCAGTCTCGACAGAGGATGATGCGACGAGTACTTTGCATGTGTAGCGTAACCTCCGGTTAGAGCAACACGTGTTGATGGTAGCCACGGGGACACATCTATATTAGCATGTGGCTGGACTTGGTAGGTTGCAAGGACAACACCCTCAAGGCACCTTCAAGGATTGATACTAGTTGAGCATGCGTTGCACAGATTGGTAAGTCGTCGGTCGTTCAAGTGTTGACTCGGGGGTGGCAATACGATAGGCTCTGTTGTCTAAGGTTGGGTGATAGTGATGTTGTTGGCACATTGTCTACGGTGAAACGAGCACTTACATTCCGCACATCTCGATGGTATTTGACGCAGGTTTGGTCAGGATGGTTTCGGTAAGGCGTAGTCCAGGTGATACATGCGGTTGATGGCCAAGCCCAACTAGCAATATCATACTGGTGCCGCGCATGTTTAGGCTTTCGGACGGTATGGGACACTCGAGAGGGATAGAAAAATCCTAGGCCTATGACAGTTGGTATCATAGCGCAGTTGTTGCCGTTGGAGAGTTGCGGAACAACTCTTCACCACTGTTCTTGCATACAGCTGGTATAGGAGCATGATTGTTGCGAAGGTTGAAGAAATTCGTGGGAAGCTCTTCAGCACAGAGCTTGGTTAACAACTCGCAAAAGATCGTTTTAAGAGCAAGGAGTTACGAGGAAGGTCGCAAGCCCGCAGAATCGCAGTGCCACAGGACCGCAGAATCGCAGGACCGTAGGGTTGTAGGACTGCAGAGTTGCAGGACCGTAGAGCTGCAGTCACAGGGTCGGAGTACCACAGGCACAGTGGGTTGCACAGGGTGCAAAATTTCAGTTGGTCGTGAAAATTCTGAAAGGTTTCCGTAGAACAGGCATCACAGATCCGTAGGAAGCAGATCCGCAGAGCTGATGGAACACGTTCGCTAAGGGTTGGCAGTTGTGTGGAAGAAGTGCACCAAAAGTTCGGGTGAAGTAAGAGTTTGGCCGCTAGAACGAATAAAAGGGTATTTGAAGCCCACAGGTGATGTTTGTTGGGCATCACTCGGAAAATCGAAGCTCAAGGGGAGTGGGTCTCCTAACCGCAGGTTCACACATCCGCAGAGTCGCAGCATCGCAGCAACAGTGTCACAGAACCGCAGTTGCGGAGGATTTGCACAGAATTTGGTTGGCTCAGTTTTCAGTTAAAGGAGTTGTGTAACACTCCGTAGTGGTGTTTCCTTGGGTGTGGGCATCACTTCTTCTTTCCATAGTAAGTAAGCCAAACGGAACCACAGGTTTCATCCAAGAGTTGGCTTGGCAAGCCGCTCGTCAAGGTGCCGCAACTGTGACAGAAGCTAGACAGAGGCAAAATGAGTTGTTTGAAGGTTCGTTTCAGTTGAAATGAAGGTTTCTAAGAGGTGGTTGGTAGCCAAAGAGCGTTGAAGCTCATGTGTGGTGCCGGTAGCAACATCGCACAGGTATTGCAGCAGCGAAGTCAAATGGAGTAGTAGCGCAACAAAACCAAAGGTTTGTTGGAGAAGCTTGGAAAGAAGCACGCAGAAGTCAAGATTGCCGCAGAGTTGAAGGAAGCATGTGCACGGGGAATGCAACATGCCATCAAGTCGCAAGGAAAGAGACGGTTCCACTTGCAGAAGCACATGCTTAGAGCAGATCCAAGAGTAAACAAAGATGGCTGGAACAAGCTTGTCGGATGCGTTAGTAGAAATGACCAAGTGTTTTCAAGAAATGGACGGCCTATTGCAGCACGCGTTCCAAGAACATGTTAAGTCAAGTGTAAAAGACTTAGAGAGTGCTGCGAGGGAAGGCGCAGACTCCACCAGTGGTTTGACAAGACAAAAGGTTGCAGAAACACTTTTTAGCGAGTTTGGAAGGGCACCGAGCAGGGTTGCAACGAAGGTTTGTGAAGCCACAAGTTATTCCAGAGAGGTGGAAATGATGAGTTTGGAGTTCTTGCAAGATACCGAGACTTGGAAGATGAACATGATGAGACGGGAATTTGTGCAAACATCCGTGTCTACATCCAGGATGGATGAGATCACATGGGAGCTTGCGTACGAACGAAGTCAAGTCAAAAAATTGGCACAAGTGTTAGGCAAAGAACAAGAATCTAGCTACTCGACTAGACAAGCCTTCAAAATGGAAGAACGATTGGTGCAGATAGCTCATAAGTTAGCAAGAACAGAGGGTTTAGCAAGTTCGGTTGCAGAGAAAATCAAGAACTTTGCCATTGGGGAAGGCATACTCCGGAAGGTTACTTAGAAGCTTGATGACCAAAATGACCAAGGCAGAAAAAGTCTTCGGCAAGAGCAGAAATGAGAGGATGCTCAACGAGAGTTTCAGTTGGCAGAACGGCTGAAACTTGTGATTTTCAAAGACGTAGAGTTGGTGGTGACTCTATGCAAGCTTGCAGCGAGTCCTCAAAGAAATGAGGTGTTGTAGGAAATGAAAGTTGCAACAGAGAGATTTCCAAACCAAGAAACAGATCGCAGAAAGAATCAACTACTCTTTGATGGGGAATTGGATGAAACAACTTCGTTGGAAGCACAAGCAACATTCGAGGAGGAAATGAGGCTTACCACCGGTAAATGGAATGTGACATTTGGCAATCACTTTGTTTTTAATCCAGGATGAGGTATGAACGAGTTGGCTTGCTACTCATGGCGATGGCAGTGAGGCCAAAGGCACCTTGCAGAAGGTTGCCTTAGACAAATTCAGCCAGAACAGTGCGGAAGAACACAGCAAGTGGACTCAGGTGGAGCATTGCAACGAATTGTCTAAGTAAATAGATAGTTAAAAAACATGGCAGAAAAGGTTTTTCCAAGGTTCAGTAGGTTGTGGAGTACACCGAAACGCAGTTTGAGCACAACGAAGTTCATTCCTTCGAGTTGGGTGGACGGTTGGATTAGCTACCCAACTAGTCCAGCTTTAGGGGGTAGCAGCGAATGGAGGTTTTGACGGATTGGTTAAGTACTGATGCAGTACTAGGTGGCAGGCACAGAAGTTGAACGAAGTGGGACTTTTTGTCTCAAGCATGACAGTCGGTTGCAGATTGTTGCACAGAACAGTGATGGTCACAGGCAGTGGATGCATCATGTTTCTGAATAGAGGAGCTACTTGGAAACGTTGCTGGGACGACAACAAGCTTAAGTGGGGGAGCATGTCACAACCACATTTTGCCGCAACACCCACAAGCTTATGGGAGCCTTGCATTCCTGCCCAAGAGGCTGGCTTGGGCGCTCGGTTGGGAAAAATGATGTCGATTGCATGATACTTAGCGAAGAGGCAATTGAACGAACCGAATAGACGAGTGCGTGGAACATGCATGGGCGCACTCCCACCAAAGAAGCTCACACTTAGAACATGGAGCTTGGCAAGCCCATGAAGTGTGGCACCTCAGCATGTTGGCATGAAAGGAAGGTTGGGAGTTCGTTTAGACCATTGGGAGGAGTTGCGTTGGAGTTGTGGCGCACCGGAACAAGTGCCCACACATCCATGGAGAAAGTACCCAAGAGACCAAGACTTAGGCATAGCAAAGATGTTCACCAGCAAAGTTGAGTTCGGAGCTCAGACGAGCTCGGGTTGGGAGCCAGGAAATGAACTCATGTTGGGAGCCATGACAGGGAGCATGTGCTGGAATCCAGTGCAAACGAACTCGTGTTGGGAGCTAGTGAAAACGAACTCGTGTTGGAAGCTCATCACCCAAAACGTGATGGAAGCTCCATGCCTAGCTTGGGTTGGAAGCTCGACAGGAAAGACGGTTTGGAAGCTCGACAAGCAAGACGGTTTGGGAGCTCAACAGACAACATGGATGTGGACCAACGACGGACAAGGAAAGTGCACGACGAATGGACCAAAGTGGCAGATAGGTTGATGAAGTGGGGTGAACGCCCACATGACCCGATAGAGGAACACCTAGCTAGACCAAAATGATGGTGTGCCCAAGGCAAACGACCATTGGCACAGTGGCCGACGCGCGGATGGGTAAATGCTTAGTTGGAGCCGACACTTGGAGTGGGCGCTAAGCAAGGGTGCCTCCAACTTGTGGGTCACACCCAC
Source organism: Larix kaempferi (assembly GCA_027924585.1). Classification (NCBI taxonomy): domain Eukaryota; kingdom Viridiplantae; phylum Streptophyta; class Pinopsida; order Pinales; family Pinaceae; genus Larix; species Larix kaempferi. Next base: position 18,186,985 of record BSBM01000887.1, read on the forward strand.
CCATCTGGTAATCCTATATAAAAGAGAAGCAAACAAAGGAAGAAGGAATTCAAGAAGGGGAGCAATTTTCTAGGGTCGCACTGAGCTAGGGAGGCAGTCTGAGCTCAGTCACCTCGCGTAGTTCCACACCGCAGACTCAGAACGCAGCAAGGTGTTGCAGAGAAAGTGCAGTTTGGGCAGAAACATGCAAATTCATTGGGTCAGCACAGTGATAGTTTCCACAGCAGCATTTAGGGGTGCAGGCAGTTCGCAGTCACAGAGTTAGACGCTCGCAGAGGGGTTAACTTAGTCTTCTTGTAATCTTTTTTATTTTGGTGTGGTAGCTATTGTGCGCACGCCGGGAGCTCTTCCAGGTTCGACAACTCCATTATTGTAAATCGGTTCTGTTTATGAAATATTTACGGGGGTCAGCTAGTTGTGCGCCCCCACCCATACTTGTCTCGTTGTTTACTTGTATTTTTGTGGATGAATGTATGCATGGTTTATTTACTTGATGCAATTGTGTAAACAAATGAATGTTATTGTAAGCTGCTAAGTAGGAAACGTGCTAAGTAAATGAGCGTAGGAGATAAGTGTAAAATTGTTTAAGTGTTGAAATTTACGCAGAGTTGGTTAGGCGTAGTCTGTCGATGCAACGCTTGAGTTGGTCAAGCCCTCAAGTTGTTCCCGGGTAGTGCCGCACACCACATTTGGACGCTGGTGACTAGCAAAAAAGTGTGGCTGTGGCAGTTGGTATAAGAGCCCACATTCGGTTTCAGCAAACGCGGGAGTGTCTCTTCACCACCAACGTCCCTTTCAATGGAGGCCCCGGTTGAGCTGCATTGCGTTGACAAGGGCGTCAACATATTTAAGTGGGGGAGAATGTCACGACCCTGCATTTCACAAGAATTTTGGTAGCCTTGGTGGTTGATTGTTGGTTGGAGCCTTAGTCGGACGGACGGTGTACTAGCATGTTTGATCGCTAGGAGGACCAAGGATCATGTTGAGTCAAGTAGGATGAGGCAATTGACGAGACTCTAAGTAGTGGTCTCGATGGAGGATGATGCGACGAGTACTTCACATGTGTAGTGTCACCACCGATTATATCAATACGTGTTGATGGTAGCCATGGGGACACATCTAGATTAGCATGTGGTTGGACTTGGCAGGTTGCAAGGACAACACCCTCAAGGAACCTTCAAGGATTGATACTAGTTGAGCATGCGTTGCACATATTGGTAATTCGTCAGTCGTTCAAGTGTTGGCTCAGGGGTGGCAATACGACATGCTTTGTTGTCTAAGGTTACATGACGGTGATGTTGTTGGCACATCATCTACGGTGAAACATGCACTTATATTATGCACATCTTGATGGTGTCTGACGTAGGTTTGGTCAGGCTGGTTTCGGTAAGGCGTAGTCCAGGTGATACTTGCGGTTTATGGCCAAGCCCAACTAGCAATATCACACTAGTGCCACGCGTGTCTAGGATTTCAGATGGTATGGGACACTTGAGAGGGATAGAAAAATCCTAGGCCTGTGACAAAATCCCCTTTTGTTAGCCATTTAAATGTTGGTTTTGGTTTCTATTTCTTTCTTAAAGGAGACCAATTTAAATGCACTATATTTGACTTATAAATGCCTTGATGGGTGTGGTGTTGCAGGATCCTAGCACTAAACTTGCAAGGAGAATATGGCCTTCCATTGATCTTGGGACTAAAGTATTTGTGAGTGACACTGATGAAACGACATAATGGACTGTCAGTGATTTTGATGTTGTTATTCCGGTGGCAAATAGTGAACTTCATGGAGATGATGTATGATGCATAATAAATCTAGCAAGCATATAGATTCAACTATTTCTAGGATTAAACCTACAAAGAGAATATGGACTTCAAATGAGCTTGGCACTGAAGTATATGTGAGCGACAAGGATGAAATAGAAGAATGGACTATTAGTGATTTTTATGTTGTTATTTAGTGGAAAATTTGTGATGCCTAAATAAATCAGGTAAGCATATAGACACAGGGGTTAACAATATTATACCGAGTGAATTTATATTGGGGGATTTAATACTCTACAAATAGAACCAATATATATTGCTTAGTATATAGGGTTCAATGGGTACTTTTAATATATTAAAAAGATATAGCTATTATGAGAGCTAATAATTATGTTTCTAGGGGGTTAAATAGGGTTATAAGGGTTTTGAATAAGTACTCTACATCTAAATTTGGTTTGAATATGACTGGAGACTAATGTTTGAATAAGTATAATTTATGTATGAAGGTGGCGTGAATCCGATTTTGTTTGAAGTCATATTGGTTTTAGAATAGGTATGATCTATGAGTGAAGGTGGTGTGAATTAAATTGGAATGACTGTTTATGAAGTCCACCTATGTTCATTCCCCATCCTAAATGTTGATACACCTATCGTTACTACAACAAGTATTGTGCTAGGGCATTGGAATTTTGACATGGTCTAGATTCTTTTTAAAATATATATTAGACAACCATCCAATTAAGATTAGTCTGAAAATTTTATCACTCCCCCATCTTTGTCTATATGAATCTTCTATCAACCAATTAAATACAACATGAGTGGGTATTCATCGACCTTGATAACACAATAGCAGAAGTACTCCTGCAGAGAAATAGTAAGGGTTTCGAGCAACGTATCACCTTTTTTAGTTTTAGAAGGGCCCTCAGAAATGCAGAGCTCAAATACCACATTATGGAGAAGCAAGATTATGCTTTGGTTAAGGCCCTAAAATCATTCATAGAGTACGTGGAAAAGTAATACTAACATAAGAAATGGAGCATGAGATTATACAGATTTGGAAAGCCAAAGCTACATGGAATAAAGGAATGATAATAAAAATGACCTCGTCAATACAAGGCTACAAGAATAGAGTAATTACAGAAATGATAAGAGCCTTTGAAATGATTGTAACCTAATATAGTTATAACATAATTGAAACATAACACAATCTTAACACAATAACACTAACATATAACATTGTAGTAATAATCATGTACTTGATTTTACATTCTTTCCATGTCTTTTCATTGAAATTTATGAACAAATATCATTTTATTTCTCTTTGGTGGTTTTCACGTTGTGTGATAGGATATAAAAACAAAGGGAAAAGAAAATATATTCCTTAAAAAAACATGTTGTATCATTGTTGCATAAGTTCTACTAGTCATCTTGATTTGTTTATCTCTATCAAAACTAACTAAGAAATATCGAAACATGGGTATTACAAGAGGGCCATGTTTAATTGGTTTTACATTGTTGCTTTGGAATAAATTGTTACAAGATTTATGAACAAAAGATAGCTATTAGAAATATATATTTTCCATTATTACATAAGTTCCATTGGGAATTTTGATTTGTCTATCTCTATCAACACTAACAAAGAAAGGTCAAACAAAGAGTATTAAAAAAAGGCCATGTCTTTAGAAAATCTAAATAGGGGACAATCAAAACAGTAAGTACTCTTCCACATGAAGAAATTGAATCTATGAAACTATCTTTTGAGTGTGAAATAATAGCTGAGAAATAAACCACTTAAACCCCTTGCATACAAAAGAAACAATTTATTTTAACTATTCTCCACACATTTTTTGGGTTTGTATGGATAATTCTTTTCCATGCAGTTTTCATTTTATTCTTTAAGTAGTATTTCACCTACAACAAGTTTCACTAGTTATAGTTTAAATATATGGACATATATTTTTGTTGCTAACAAAAATAGCTAGAAAAACTGAAAGTAATAAAATTGACTTAAGTTTTTGTTTTTTTGTTGATAACACAAGTACGTAAGAAAAATAAAACTAATGACATTCATTACTCAATAGAACCAACATAAAATTGATTTTAATCCTATTGTTTTAAGTAGAATTTAATAATATAGAGTAACTAACAATCATTAGAACATTGAGAGATTGATTGATAAGAATGACCACCATTCAAATGTCAAATTACAAATAATTGAATCCTTTAATTTATTTAGTTCTTCAATCATTAAATTCCATTATATTTTCCTCTAACAATATTTTGTTCAAGCATGTAAATAAAATCATGAAATTGTAACAAAATATCTAAATTAGAGTTGTCAATGCTACAAAACATATTTGATATTTCCAAGCAAATATCAAGATGAATGTAGAAGATGCATAATCAAATCTACTAATTTTATTTTACATAAAATCCATCTTTGTATTCAATGGCATAGCAAGTAAACATGGCTCAAGGACACTATGTGTGCAATGCTAAATTGAAATAAATTTAGAATTGACATATTAATACTTATCACACAACAATTAGACAATCATAGATTTTAATATCAACTTCAATAAGTTGAATAAAAAAATTACAATATTTGGTAGTGTCTTAAAACTATTTTTTGTTTGCTCTAAAAATATTTACAAAATCTACTCCAACTTATCACATTATTGGAGTTGGTTCTCATTTAAAAAATAGAAAGTCTACACTGATAATAACACCATTAAAACCCTTAAGAAAACAATATACTCATATATTTCAAGTTTATCTCTAGCATTTAATTTAGAGATGTTGCAAACACTAGTTCTTAAGGTGTCGGTGTGGACTTTCCAAACCATAACTAATGTATGGGTGCCTAGTAAGCATGGATTTACAATTGTTCCATTAACTTTTCTAACACCAAATAAAAAATTATAGGGTAAACAACGCTGCCATTGCCTTTCACTAGACAAACAATAATGGAAACATCATGAGACATATCCTCCATCATTAATACATTGTTTTTGTAGATCCCACTACTTACTAATGTAATAAACCTACAGTGTATCATAATGACATTTTAAACTTCGCACATTATTAAGTGTTTAGTTAAATAAAAGAACATGGATAGCCCACAAAATGAAAGTTGTATATAATAAATATAGACAAAGAAGTGCATGCATAAAATACTCCATACACATCATTCTTATTACAACCCATCAACCTACAATGTGATATCTTTGCCAAACACCAATTTGGTGTATGAGACCCCCATTGTTTGTGAAACAAAGATCCTCTAATGAAACCCATTTAATTGTTAAAGTTTATAAATATGTACATGCCCTACTCCCCTCTTTTTCTACATATAAAGAGAGAATTTTTATATTTAATAATAAAATAAGTTAAATTCATCCACTCCTTCAAAACCTCACAAAATCCAAAAAAAACTATTTACATAAATTATATCAGCGAGTGATATTGTTTATAAATACCATATAATACTGTTTTTTTTGACAATGTATTTAAATGCTAATAATATCCTAAAGTGACATATACAGCTGCTCATAAGGGCTATGTATCATAAAAGTAAATGGAATATCAAAATACTGATGACCAAGGCTCTTACATTTCATTTTCATATATTGTTGGACATGTATTATTAATTAACATTACATTATTGAAATATAATGATTTAGCTTTAAGTTATGATTTAAATAATGAATATGAGATCGATAGAGAATAAATAAATAAATAATATTTCAATCTTCTTTATTTAATGTCCTCATTTTGACCCTTAGGATATTTTGGCTGTAATGTAAATATTGTATGTATGTGATGTATGATTCCTAGCATGGAGCTCAAGGCCAAGGCCTTGCTAGATGTGAATGCTCAGCCTTGCAGAGGAAAGTAATTGGTATTATGCTACCCATGTGCTAGTGAGCCATGGAAAATGTAAATGATGTAAATAACTACCATGTAAATAAAAAAATACCAAGGAGTTGGCTATGGATGCAACTAAATGAGGGGGCTATGTGTATCCACTAGGGCGTGGTGAGGGGGTTGTGGGAATGAACCCTAGGTTTCTATTTGTCACCTTGAGAACCCCTTTGAATGTCCTAGCTTCCACTGAATGCTGCTATAAGGTAAGTATTGCAGAGCATTGTTCATGAGGTCGATGGAGTATGGGATTGCCCTGAAATCCGTAAGACATGGTATGGGGATCTGTCTTGCTTGTCCCATAAGCCACCCTACCTCGTGGATGATGTATTCCTCATTCTGAGACCTTGGTTGATCATATAGGAATCAGTTAGACCCTGATGCGACCCAATAAAATGAACATAGAAGGAAGAGCCAAAAAACAGTGATCCTGAGTAAGGCCGTGAATGACAGAGCTAAGATCGTCCAAAAATTGGCATGGAAAGGAATATCAATGAGAGATCCATAGACCCGAACCCTTGGGTGGATGTGAGTGGGTGAGATTCCCATAAAATCAGTGGTAAGAGATCAGGAGGGTTTAGTTTTGCATGATAGATCCAGTGAAGGCTCACTTGCTTTGATTTAACAGTCAGGACCGACCACACTTTTCCAGGTCAGTGCTAAGGGAAGGGGTACCCTAGGGACTGTGCAACAAAGAAGGGGAACCTAATTAGGATGAGAGTGGAGGTGATGGGGGTGTCTGAACTGTCTGAGGTCACGGGGATATGCCCATAGCTATGTGGAGGAAATTATTGACTTAGAAAACCCCTACCTTCCTCCCACTTGCTTGACAAAGATGGATAGTGCTAGATGAGCCTGATTAACTGTGAACCAATGCTATGAATGAGCTTGAGGGGGACTCCTTAGTGGATGCATAGGCCCAACTCGGGGGTGGTCTCTGATTGCTGAAATAATACAGGATGGGAAGAGACCTACGGTTGGGTTGGAACGTTGTAGTCCATAGCCAGTTTGCTTGGAGATTCAAGAAAAGATAAGTGTTCTTTGTGTTAAGTATGCCCATTCATGTGTTTTACCTCTGCAATGGTTTAACTAGTAATGCATGTTATTGATATGCTGAATGCATGGCAGATGTGTGTGTGAATAAGGTCTCATTTCACTATATTTAATTGAGTAAGCATATGCCCACATCTGTTTGCAATTACCATGAATTGTTCATTGAGAAATAGGGCTAAGTCCTTGCATGTTATTTCATCAATCTTCTTGGGAGAGATATGCTGATGTTTTCCATTCTATGTGTGTGGATAATGTTTCATTCCTTTGTGTTCACTGAGTATGCTTCTACACATTTGCATTTCCATTGGTATAATGTCTTTGAATTGTCCCTTGATGAATAGGACTAAGTGCAAGGCCCAGGAGGTGCAGAATACTTCAGTCATGACTGTGGGGAAAGAATAAACACCCCCTGTGGTGTTCATGACCCCTGTGGACCAGTTGAAGGAGAGAGGACATGGCAGAGTGGAGCAAATCTTTTTGCGGAGTGGTAAAGAGGCATAGATGGAGTTTAAAGCCATATTATAGAGTGGAAGAAGGGTAGGATCAGAATCCTTAGGTGTGGATGAAGACCCTATAGCTGCATAGTGCTCCCAAAGACCTTTCCAACGGTACTAGATTTTCCCAAAATGGACTTAAGAAGAAGAAGTTATGGGCTGGAGAAGTTGTGCAGTTGGTGGTTCCAAATTCCGAATTCTGCATGCGGATTGCGGATTGCGGAAGTCGGAAGGGAATTTTCTACGGGGTTGTGAAATGGTGGTTTCAACTTCCGAGTTCCACATGTGGATTGCGGATTGCAGAAGTTGGGGAGGTAAATTTCCCGGGTTGGTGAAGTTGGAGTTCCGACTTCCGAGTTCCGCATTGCGGATTGCGGAAGTCGGAAAGGTAATTCATCGAAGTTGAGAAATTGAGTTTTCTGACTTCCGACTTCTGCAACGTGGGTTGCGGATTGCGGAAGTTGGGTGAGTAATTCGGAGAGGTGGTGAATTTGGCATTCCGGTTTCTGATTTCCGCACTACGGATTGCGGAAGTCAGAGACGTGTTTTTTGGTGCTATGTATTGGGCGTTTCGATTTCCGATTTCCACACTGCGGATTGCAGATTGCAAAAGCAAGAGATGTAGTTTTCCGCACTGTGTATTTGACATTTCGATTTCTGATTTCCGCACTGCGGATTGCAGATTGCTAAAGTCAGATATGTGGTTTTCGGTGATGTGTATTTGGCATTCCAATTTTCGATTTCCGTACTAGGGATTGCGGAAGTCAGAGACGTGGTTTTCGGCATTGTGTAATTGGGTGCTCTGATTTCTGATTTCCGCACTGTGGATTGCGTGTTGCCGATCTTGGAGGCACATTTCTTCAGCGACTTGCGATTGGGGATTCCGACTTCCGATTCCCCCAAGGCAGATTGCAGATTGCGGAAGTCGGAGAGGAGATTTTCATTGAAGCAGTGAATTGATGTTCCGATTTCCAATTTCCGCATTGTGGATTGCAGATTGAAGACCATTGCGGGTGTAGGGTTGCAGAACCTTTCGAATTTCTTGGAAAAAGAAGAAAAAAATTAGCAGGTGATTAAAGGGTTGTCTCCCATTGCCTCTAAAGGGCACCGAGGTGACAGAGGACGTGACACTTTACTTATACTTAGTTACATCATTTCTAATTGGTATTCTTGTATTTATTGGCTTCCCAATTTATATCATTATTATATATTGTACGCCACACTTATTATTAATTAACATTAACTATGGGTTATTGAATTTTAATGTTTTAACTTTAAATAATGAAAATGAGATGGATATAAACTAAATAAATAAATTATATTTTAATATTCTTTACTTATATTTACTAATATAATTTAATGGAGTAGTCTATTTATTTTATGTTTTGGATTTTACATGGTGCGAGTCCAAATTTTTTTGTTGTTGGTAAAATCCAAATTTAAAATATTTAGGCTACACTATTTTTAATTGGGATTTTTTTATTTATTGGTTTTGAATTTAGTGTTTGAATTTACATCAAAATGTAGTCACTCACATGACATGTTTTGAATTTCAACATAAAACCACTTTAGAAAAATATGGAAATTGACAAATGTTTTTTTGGAAAAGGAAACTTGAAAATTAGCCCATTGACTAAATTTCACTCTTAAATTTTTCCTTAATTTTCAATGACCCATTTCATAAAAATATAGAAATAAAATTAATCAATTTTTTATATTAATTAATCAAAACTTTTAATATTAAAATCATTTTTCCATAAAGAGACCCTTTGTTTGGTATCATTTATCTCCATTAATTTCTAAATTTTAATATATAAATTCACACTCAAATGTAATAAAGACATGAATTTAGTTGTGAATCACACATTTCATGAAAATATATTTAAAAATGAATGATTTTTATGTTCTATTAATTATCAACTTTGAAATTGAAATCATATTTCAGGTTGGAACATGTGTCATATACCTTGCAGTTCTATAGAAAATAAGGTAATGATTCTTGAGTTATAGAAGAGAATAAATGTAGAGAAGTAGTAGAAATAAATGTAGAGAAGTAGTAGAAATAAATGTCTACTTACAATTGTGTTTAAGTTTTTGTGCATTCTTCTTTCTTTAATTTGTTGTTCATTACTACAATTGTGTTTAAGTTTTGGTACATTCTTCTTTCTTTAATTAGTGTGTGAAGAGTATTTTATACCTTTACTTCCTTTTATTTGGTATCAAATCTTTAAGAACTCAAATCCAAGGTGTTAGGGAGAAAGATTTGTTGATTTAATATTGGTTTGAGTGGAATTTTGCATAGAAGGAAATATTATTGCACATAAATGACAAGTACATATGAAGTAGAAATTGCTAAGTTTAATGATACTAAATTTGAGCCATGGAATCTCAAGATGGAGGATTTGCTTGTAGATTGAAATCTGAGTTAGTGTTTGGAACTAAACCTAATGGTATGAAATATGAAGAGTAGGGTGTGTTGGAGAGAAAGGTGAGAAGCCTTATTAGTATTTGCTTGGTCGATTTATTGTTGTTGATTGTTTCATAAGAGAAAAACACAACAACTCTTTGGAATAAGTTGGGGGATTTGTACCAATCTCAATCCCTAGTTAATAAATTTTTTATTATGAAAAAAATGTTCACCTTGAGAATGGGTGATGGTGATTTTGTTGTCAAGCATATGGATACCTTTAATACTATTGTGACCCAATTGATCTTAGTGAAGATGGATGGGGATGATCATTGTATGACCCTTTTGTGTTTTTTTCTAGATTCATGGGACAACTTAGTAGTGGCCATTGGAAGCACTATAAAGAAATTAATGCTTGATGATGCCTTGACTACTTTAGTTCCAAAGGAAGCAGTGTGAAAATCTTTTAAATCCACCAATGAGGCCTTGGTTGTTCAAGTAATATCAAATTGGCGAAAGGAAAAAATAAATAAAATGGAAGATCGAAATATTGAGGGATACCTAAGTCTTTTGCAAAGTCCAAGGGAAGATGTTGGAACTGTGGAAAGATTTGGCATTTCAGAAGAGACTACAAGGAAAAGAAAAGGAAGGAAGAGTCTCATCTTTCAACACAATTTGACAAAAAGCTTAGGAATAGAAAAACAATATTCTTACATAGCGGCTTGATGGATGAGATATATTTGACACAATGAGAGAACTACATTGAAAAAGGTAAAAGGTAATGCAAATTAAAGAGGTATTTATATCGTCTCAAATGGTCTCCTAGAATGTGGTACCAAAAGTTTGATTCCTTTGTGCAGGATTGGGATTCCTAAGATTCAAACTAGATTAATATGTGTATTACAAACAATCTAGTGGTCATTTCTCTGTTATCACTTTGTATGTCGATGATATGTTATTTTTTAAATAGGGTAAGGATGTGATTTGTAATTTTGAGTCTCAACTTTCAACACAGTTTGACATGAAGGATTTGGGAGATGAAAACTATGTCTTTGGATTCTTGGAATGGATATTAGGAGATATAAAGTGAACAAAAACCTTTGGTTGAGCCAGAGCAAGTATGTGAACTCTATGGTACAACATTTTCACATTGTAGATCGCAGACCATTGCACAGATATAAGATATAAGATATGGATTTTGTTCCTTTTTCTAGTGAAGTTGATAGTTTGATTTAATCTATGGTCTGTACTATATTAGAAATTACCCAAACACTAGGAGTCTCGAGTTAATTCATCGCTAATCTTTTGGTATGAACATTTGGGAGCAATGAAGAGAGTCTTTAGGTATTTCTAGGTACTTCTGAATATTCCATTTTTTATTGTAATAAGGTTCCAAGGTACCTAAACTCAGTGAACATATAGGGTTATGTGGGTTCTTATTTGACAGGGGATGTAGATAGAAGGAAATACTCTAGTGGATATGTGTTTTCACTATTTGTTGGTGCAATGAGTTGGGTGAGCAAGGGACCATTTGCAATCACTTTGTCCATTGCATCGGATGATTATATCACATCTACTTATTCTTGTAAGAAACCCATTTGGCTAATGAAACCACATTCAAATGTAGGGCTAAGTCAATGAGCTTTAATAGTTTAGTGTGATAGTAACAATGCCATTTCCTTGCTTAGGAATCTGACCTTTCATGTGTGGACAAAGCATATTGATATCCAATACCATTTCATTCAGTACATGGTAGAGAATGGAAAAGTGATATTGGATGGTTGACGCTTTGCAAAATGTAGTGGATTCATTAACAAAACGATTGATCACTTGTAAATTCAAGTGGTGCTATGTGTTTATGGGTCATATGACCCCTAGGAGTTAACTCACAATTTAATGTATTATCTCCTATATTGTTGCAAGGCTTATGAAACATGGTATAAAGTTGGGACATGTGTGTCATACACCTTGCATTCCTATGGTAAAGTAGGTAAGGATTGTTGAGTTGTTGTATAGAATAAATGTAAACAGTGGCAAGGAATAAATGCAGATCACTAGTAGGCAATGAACGCTAAGCAATAATTATTGGCAAATTAATCATTGATTGTTTCCAACATGTAGAATTGGAAAACCATAAATGATTTATGTTTTTGCTATACCTATTTATTGAGTTCTAAAGTTGGAGAAAAATAGTGTGTATGATTTTTTAACTTATTTTTGTACTGGTTAAATTTCTCTAGAATTCTTATGCTACTACACACTCCTACTAAGAAGAGAAAGACTTTATAATATATTATAATCATTTATTAGTCACTAATTAATAATAACAATAGTAATAATCTATTTTTAAGGTCACCGCCAAGCGAGACACCAATTTGGTGTATGAGACCCCCTTGTTTGCGGGACAAGGGACCCCCTCTACGCAACGATTTAATTGCTAAAGTATACAGAGGTGTACATACCCTACCCCCCTCCGGATTTGAACCTGTGACCTCCTAGGAAGGAACATATGTTCTTAACCGTTAGGCCCACTCAAGTTGTACAACAAGGAAGGAACACATGTTCTTACATTAAGTATGAAATAAACAACCTTGTTATAAAAGTCAAATGCCAACACCTGTTATTCCAACTAGAGAATGAAGGTATGGCCAGAAATCCAATCATTACAATAGGGGCTGAACAAGAGCATCATGTCACTTATAAGAATTGAACCTGGTTGGGGAGGGCATGAATTATTCCTCCCAGCCACCTAAGCTACAACCAATGGACATTGAATAAAGAACCTTGTTATAAAGGTCATATCCTATATATTAGCTAAAGCAAAGCTATTCTAAAAATTACGTCATTTTATAAAGCAAGCTTGAACTTGCAAGTGTCCATCCTTGAAATTAGATTCAGTTATTCTACCTGTATCACGAGGTTTGGTTGGTTCTTGTTATTAATTTCCTTTCTTTTATCAAATACTTTTTCTATTAATAAAAAGTATTAATATTGAAAATTATGTCCAAAATATTCTAATATATTATATAGAGGTTTTAATAATTTTAATGGTAAAAAATAAAATATTAAACAATTATGTCCAAAATATTCTAATATATTATATGGCGGTTTTTAATCATTTTAATGAAAAAAATAAAAGATTAAAATTTTTATTGTAATTTGTAATTTGTAATTTTTAAAATTAGAATTATTATTCAATTCAATTTTTTTTTAAAATTTTTTTTCTAGGAAAGATAATGAAAATATTAATCTCGTATACGCATGCTTAATTTGGATAATTTATATTTATTTCATTTCTTTATAATTGAATATAATTTTATTTATTTTTCATTTGAGTTTTTATTATATAAATAAACTTTCACAACTTTTTATAAATATTAATGGATTTCAAAACCTTCATAATTGTTTAAACATAGATATTTTCACAATTTTTTGTAAATATTAATGTATTTAAAAAAATCATTTAAACATAGATATTTAGGAAAAAGTAGTGAAGATAAAATCACAATTTGGAAAGTCAACGGTTGAAAAAAAATAAAATAATAAATACTCCACATAATTATAATGTGAGGGCCACAACAAATATTTTAATAGATTTATGTAGCTAGATAGAATACTCATAAAAATTATAATGATATAATGATAAACACACAAGTAAAACAACATGAAATCAAATATCATACTCTAAAACATAGAGTGGGCACAATTGCCATTATATATTATAATGTACATGACAATTTAGCCATGCAATTGTATTCTTTAATGTACATGGCTATGTATTATATTCCCCAATGTAAATGACCACTTTAGCCATGCAATTGTATTTCAAAATGTAGAGATGAGATGATAGGTTAGTCCCGGGCATAGTAAGATCATGAATGATCTTGTATGGTAACATGGACCTTAGGGATGAGGAAGAAGTAAAATGAGATGAAGAGTTTTATATAGAAATGTAATAGTCTAATCATGTTATAAGATTATGAATGATGTTGTATGGTAACATGGACATTAGGGATGAGGAAGAAGTAAAATGAGATGAAGAGTTTTATATAGAAATGTAATAGTTTAATCATGTTATGATTTGGATTTTTTTTGTTATATTTTTTTATCATTTTTATCTAAAATCCAGTTGAAATTTAGTCAAAAATTTAGAAGAATTGTTGGAATTGCAAATATAAGTTGTTGATATTGCACATTCTAGCTAGAATATGGGTATTTGAGGAGGTTGAATTCATTATGCATTGAAATATAAAATTTAAGAAATGGAAAAATGCAATTTGACCAAAGATTATATAATTTAATTCCAATGATGATAGTTGGAAAATGTCCAACTTGTATAATGTTTAAAATATTTATATATACATTAGTCTATACAAAATATGTTACAAGGTGATTCCTATAATTGACAGATGTATTTTTTTTATCAATGAGGCCACATGATTGGTGGTATATGACCCTTTGATGTAGGTTTTCACAAGGTATATATGTATTGGTGCATTTATTGATTGTCTGACATGATTTGTTGTCGATTATGCATGCCATGGGATTTTCTTTGAAATATTCTTATAGAAGGCTTACAATGTGAGCTTGCATTGGCATTGACACACTTAGAAGAATTGGTATTGTGTTGAAGGTTTTAACTAAGACTATGTTCAAATGAGTTTCTCTCTCCCTTAACAATGGTACCCTATGTGTTTGTATGGAGGTTTTCATGAGTGAACATATTCATAATTTACCACAAGGAGGAAGGATAAAGTGGATTTGTCACTCGATTTTAGGGAAAAACCATGAAATCATAGGGCGAGGAGATTGATAGAAAAAATAAGGAATGAAGGCCACTAGATTAGTTTTAGCTTAGAGATAATTAGGGTACTTTGATTAGGTCTCAAAAAGTAAAATCAAGTTAACAACAAATTAACAAGGGATGTTAAACAAGGGAAACAAATTTGGTGATGGGAGGGCGCACGAAGATGGTCCCCATTTTCGTTGCAATGGGGGCGCGCTAGCGGAAAAGAAAAATGGTGCGTACGCACATAAGGAAGCACGCACGCGCCGCTAGGTTCGGTACCGAACTGAGGTGCGTACGCGTTCCTGGCACGTGTGCGCACGTGCCTCTGTAAAAAAAAAAAAAAGTGCCCAATTTCCGCATTGTTCCATTGGGCCGGCCGAGCATGACTTGCAGCTCTGCGTACGCATCAATTCAACCACCAAAGTTGCCAAAATCAACTTCAAAACCACCCCACAACACCCACTAACTCATCAACAGGGTGATTGATAGGTAAATATCAAGTTTTGTTTTCATTTTATTCATTCTTTGTATCAATTTTTTGATTTATTTAATTGTAAATAATTCTCAAATTTTGAAAACAATGAACCAATTTTCTATTGTAGATTGTAAACTGAGACAACGAGTGAACAAGATGTTAACCCCGAGTCCGGTGGAACACAAGAAAACCCAAACCTTGGACCCAATGCCGAAGAAAACCGTGAACACAATCCAAATGCCAAACAAAACCAAAACCCACAACCTAATTTTGAACAAGATGACCTTAACCACTATGTAAATGAAATGCGAGTGCACACTCGTGAACTTAGAAACTCAGGTGAATCATCTCGATTGTCTCTTGCCACGTCAATTGAGAACTCAATCGACTCCCTCATAAATGCACACCAACAATTGACCGACATGACTCAATTTAGAGCTAGGATGTGGGAGTACTACTCCATGGGCATCTCCAAGGAAGCAATAAAAGATTTGAACATTACAAAAGCCCAATTATATAGTATGTTCACTGATCCGAAAACAGGCCAACCACTGAACATTACAAAGCCACGTGTTTGCATGGATTGGTTTCATTACCAATCGTGGAGGGACAATTGGATGTAGAGGTGGTTCATGGTGTACGATAAAATTCCCTGCAATGATAAAGAGGTTCCACAGTACTTCCTTCACCAACTGTGGGCTGAGTTTTGCCTCGGTTTACATGTCAACTATTTTGACATAACCGAGTTCCAGGTAGTTGGGCGTGGCTCTGTCCAAGATCAACCTGCTGCCAGGAGGAACCCACTGAGAGGGTCACCAGCTCCGAGGTGCGACCCCAACCCCTCTCCCCATCCACCTCAATTTCCCCATAAGCTAGATCAGATCCCCCATAAGCTTGATCAGATCAAGGTGGCAATGAGGAATGTTGCACGTGGTCTCCTTAGACACACCTCCTTTGTAGCAGCAATTACAGTGGAGAGGTCAGGTGACCTTGATAGAGATCTAGGTGCAGGGCCTACACAACAGGGCCAGGATAGACCCATGACCGATGGTAGCCATGCTGGGTATTCCAGTTCGACGGGGACAATGCCACATCTTTGTCCCCATTGCGGGCACACTTGCCTTGGCCCGACCGAGGGTTGTTATATGGATCAGGTCAGCAATTTTTTTAATGTGTTTTCAATCATCACTTTATAACTTGTAAAGCATTTTGAAAGTATTTTTGTTTGACTTAAACTATTATTTCAATGTACAGTTATTTAGAGCTGATACACCGAGATGGGAGAGCGTAGAATCTCCCAACCTGGATGTAGCAATGGCAGCTGCATTTGAAATTGCGGCACCCCACATGGAGGTATTTTCAGTCCCTGACACAATTTTGTTATTACTTATGTCATTTATATTACTCAAGTATTTATATTTATGGCATACACGTTGATAGTTCGTACAATGTTTTTGAATATCTTGATTTTCTAGATAATGACTTGTTTAACATGTTCATAACATGATGCATTTTGTTGTCCACAGGTGTTTCGTGACTACGGTGATCAGCCACCCCCGCCAGGGATTGGCACATCACCATATACACAGGTACAATGTGTAGTTAAAAGAATGCTTTTAATTTGATTTGTTACGACTTACTATGGTTTAATTTATTTTTTGTTTACTAAATTGTGATATTACAAATGTATATGTAAGTTCCACCAGCAGTTGTGTCTCCGCATTTTAGTCCTGTGTATCCACCCTCTCCCATGAGTCCCCCCCCTCGCTTTCATCTAGATCCCTCCCTATGTCCACCCCCTCCCTTCCATCCATCCCCCCCTCTCCGACCATACTCCCCCCTCCATCCATCCTCCCCCACTCGCCCACCCCCCTACGTCCATACATCCCCCCCAATTTATCCACGCCCCCATGTCTAACCATCCTCTCCCATTCGTCCATGCCCCCCCTTCCTTCCACCTTCCCCTCTTCGTCCACAACCTCTCATTTGTCCATCCTCCTCCCTCCATGCAGGAATTCCCTCCCATGCACCATCCCTCAACACCGTCCGTAGCCCTTTCCATTCGATACCCTCTATCCTACAGCCGGCAGGGGTTCATAGTCCACATGGTCCTCCTCCACCCCATACCACCGTGTCTTCTCCCACCATATCATCCCCCCTTCCCACCACTATTGTGGCGTCTACTCTTCCAATATCCTCATTAGTATCTCCAGTGGTTGCACCTGTAGTGGCTACCACTACATCTGCGCCCCCCCCCCCCCCCCTCACTGCATCGGAGTTGGTTGTCCGGCCATCTGCTCCACTTGCTAGCCCAGAAGGCCAACCATGTCCATTGTCGGAGGTGTTCACGGTGAGAATCAAGTTAATTTATGAAAATATTTTGATGCATTAACAAAAATTAATTTAAGCAATTATGACTTTTCAATGAAATGATTGTTTTAAATGTTGTAGGCTGGAATTGCTGAGAGGCTCCGTAGATCCAGGACACCTGTCCAACATTTCCCACTCATGTCAGAGGTGATTTATTTAATATTCGAATTCTACATTTGTTTTATAAATGTGGTAAATGTTGCAAATGTTTGAAAATGAGGGTATCTTATATCATTATTTCCAGAGCCCGGAGAGACGGTCTACTCCTAGATGGACCAAGACCCGAGGCATCGGTAGCTCGAAGAGTAGGAAGATTGACTTTGGATCTGCACCTGGGAGTGACGGCAGTGGTCACAATGCTTGACACGCCACGTGTTATGTACATTAGCCACGATGTGGCACTTTTGTGCACCAGTTTTGATGTACTTTGTATCTACGGCATGAGTTGCCATGTATTTTGTATCTGCGGCATGAGTTGTCGCATTTTGTGTAGGGCACGAGTTGCCATTGTACGTACATTGGGAGCCACGTTCCACTATTCGCCATAAATTGTATATGTTTGGATGAGTTTTGTAGCCTCGATGTACATGGATTTTCAGTTATGTGATTTATATATCTCGTTGTCTAATGTGGTTGTCTCATGTTGTGTGTATCATGATGTGATGTTGTGTAAATTTGGGTTTTACCTAGATCTTAGAAGAGAAGTTGGATATCGTAGTTCAGCTTGGTTTATCTTTCCACATGTAAAAGCTTCTAATGGTATCTATGTTAAGAGAACATTGTAAACATAGGCTAACTCAAACAAAATCATGTGTGAGAATTAATCTAAAAACAAACGGAATAAATGGATGGACAAATCACACCTCATGGCACATAAGATATATATTGGGAACTTGAGTACTAGGAAAAGAACACTTAAAAATAGAAAATGTCCATTGTCGTCAAAAGGTTAAAATGAGATCCAACATGATTTTTAATAGCTCTACATAATGAGATCCAAAAAGGCCATAGTCTACATAATGAAATGTCATCACTAGTATTTATTTTGACCATTTTGCCCACTTAAGATCATGCAACAAATTAATAACCAAGTTATGTAATCATTTCTTAATCAATTGTCACAATACAAATAGGACAACCTTGAGCACGATGTATAGCTAGCTCATTAATTCTCACTCACAGATATAGCCACCTTTGATTTGATGACCATCACATCCACTACCATTTACAATTAGGACTTCCTTAATTTATCATTATGTGATAGCAATCTAATTTTATGTATGCATATATGTGTATAGTGGTTTGGATTCAAATGTATGCAGATGAATATATATGTACAATGAAAATGCTTTAATCTTTACATGTATTATAATTTAGGGCTAGATCTTAGGATACATAATAGGGTTTCATTGTGATTAGAATACAAACTAGGGTTTTTAGGCTAGGCTCTTGTGTTTCTAGGCTAGGATCCAAGCTCTAGGGTCACCATATTAATGCTTAATTCCACTATCATGTCATCATTCTCACCAATACCATGCCCACTACTACAATCACCATCAAGCCTCTCAATCCCACTTTGAACATTTCCCATACTTCCAAGTTAAAATTGATAGGTCTTGTTGCTAAAATATTTTCACTTATCTATTCACATAGACAAATCCACTCCTGTGAAAGATTTGTTGTAGCTTGGTACGTGCAAGTTCACATGCAATAATACTTGAGAGATCATTTTACCCCATGATCCATGGAAGATTCAATGGAGTCATATGAACCTCATTGTCATCACCCCAACCATGGTCAAGACGCCAAGATCCATCCTTAGTAGACAAAAACTCATGTTGGCACCCATACCACACTCAAAGATAAAAAATTCTTTGAAAGGGCATGTTTGAGGGTTGAGGGAATCTTGATTTTTTTATAATCACACATGAGAGGTTCTTAGAGTCAAATACATTGGATATAAATAAATTCCCCAATGCCTTCATCATCTTCATCATCATCTTCATCACCATTTCCATCATCATCAACGCCTTCATCATCATCACCATCTTCATCATCATCACCATCACCATCACCATCAACTTCACCACCATCACCATCATCATCAACCTCACCATCTTCATCATCATCACCATCTTCGTCATCATCACCATCTCCATCTTTTGGATGCGAGACGGAACCATCACCGTCTCATTAGAGAAATTTTGAGGTAAAAAAAGGGCATGTTTGAGGGTTGAGGGAATCTTGATTTATTTATAATCACACATGAGAGGTTCTTAGAGTCAAATACATTGGATATAAATAAATTCCCCAATGCCTTCATCATCTTCATCATCATCTTCATCACCATTTCCATCATCATCAACGCCTTCATCATCATCACCATCTTCATCATCATCACCATCACCATCACCATCAACTTCACCACCATCACCATCATCATCAACCTCACCATCTTCATCATCATCACCATCTTCGTCATCATCACCATCTCCATCTTTTGGATGCGAGATGGAACCATCACCGTCTCATTAGAGAAATTTTGAGGTAAAAAAAGGGCATGTTTGAGGGTTGAGGGAATCTTGATTTATTTATAATCACACATGAGAGGTTCTTAGAGTCAAATACATTGGATATAAATAAATTCCCCAATTCCTTCATCATCTTCATCATCATCTTCATCACCATTTCCATCATCATCAACGCCTTCATCATCATCACCATCTTCATCATCATCACCATCACCATCACCATCAACCTCACCACCATCACCATCATCATCAATGTCACCATATTCATCATCATCACCATCTTCATCACCATCACCATCTTCATCTTTTGGATGCGAGACGAAACCATCACCATCTTCATCATCACCATCAACCTCACCACCATCACCATCATCATCAATGTCACCATCTTCATCATCATCACCATCTTCATCACCATCACCATCTCCATCTTTTGGATGTGAGACAGAACCATCACCATCTCCATCATCACCATCACCATCACCGTCAACCTCACCCAAACCCTAGCCCTAACCCTCACCCAAACCATGGCACTAAGCCATCTTCTCCATACTCACCATCACCATCACCGTCACCATCAACGTCTTCATCATCACCACCATCTCCATCATCATCATTGACTCTACCTCTAACCCTAATTCAATTTCCTTATATAACTGTAGCCCTAACCCTCACCCAAACCCTAGCACTAAGCCATCTTCTCCATCCTCACCATCACCATCACCGTCACCATCAACATCTTCATCATCACCACCATCTCCATCATCACCACCATCTCCATCATCATCATTGACTCTACCTCTAACCCTAATTCAATTTCCTTCTATAACCCTAGCCCTAACCCTCACCCAAAACCTAGCACTAAGCCATCTTCTCCATCCTCACCATCGCCATCACCGTCACCATCAATGTCTTCATCATCACCACCATCTCCATCATCATCATTGACTCTAACTCTAACCCTAATTCAATTTCCTTCTATAACCCTAGCCCTAACCCTCACCCAAACCCTAGCACTAAGCCATCTTCTCCATCCTCACCATCACCATCACCATCACCATCACCATCAACGTCTTCATCATCACCACCATCTCCATCATCATCATTTACTCTACCTCTAACCCTAACACTAACTCCAACTCTAACTCTAACTCCAGGTTCCTCATCAAAGTCTCCATCATCATCATATTCATTACCATTGCCATCACCATCACCATCACAGTCAAACTCTTCATCATCATCATACGTGCTTGGTGGGTGATTTTCTAGAGTTGACCCCTGTGTGCAAAAATTGCACACTCCCTCATTGAGCAAAACCCTAGTTTCCAAGATAGACGTACAAGATGAGGGTCGGGCCACTGGGCCAAAGGGGAGGGGAACCCCTAGCACTATCCTGGCATGTTGAATCCAATGGAGTCGATGGTTTGTCGATCCGAGCCACGGTCTTCATTCTATGGCTCATCCCATCTCACATCCAGAAGGCCTTCAGGGACACCTGCTGGATACCTGTCGGGGGCATAGAACTCCAACTGTGGAACAAAACCGGGTTCTAGGGAGTCCTGCAGGTGTGTCTAGGTAGGTTCCGGCCGGGAATGCTAGCCACAAGTGCTCGGTGGATGATTTTCCAGAGTTGACCCCCGTGTGCAAAAATTGCACACTCCACTGAGCAAACCCCTAGTTTCCAAGATGGACAAACAAGATGAGGGTGGGGCCACCGGGCCGGAGGGGAGGGGCACCCCTAGCACTATCCCAACGTGCTGAATCCAACGAAGTTGATGGTTCATCGATCTAAGCCACGGTCTTCATTCTATGGCTTGTCCCGTCTCGCATCCAGAAGGCCTTCGGGGACACCTGCTGGATACTTGCCGGGGGCGTAGAACTCCAACCGTGCAACAAAATCGGGTTCTGGGGAGTCATGCAGGTGTGTCTGGGCAGGTTCTGGCTGGGAACGCTAGCCACAAGTTCCCAGTGGATGATTTTCCAGAGTTGACCCCCGTGTGCAAAAATTGCACACTCCCTCACTAAGCAAAACCCTAGTTTCCAAGATAAACGAACAAGATGAGGGCGGGGCCACCGGGCCAGAGGGGAGGGGCACCCCTAGCACTATCCCGACGTGCTGAATCCAACGGAGTAGATGGTTCATCGATCTGAACCATGGTATTCACTCTATAGCTCGTCCCGTCTCGCATCCAGAAGGCCTTCAGGGACACCTGCTGGATACCTGCCGGGGGCATAGAACTCCAACCGTGCAACAAAACTGGGTTCTGGGGAGTCCTGCAAGTGTGTCTAGGCAGGTTCTGGGGAGACCTGTGGGAGCTGACGAAATCCAAGTCCGCTCACCGGTTTGGGTTTCGTGGACGTGGAGCAAATTCCCAAAGTGTCCCTGAATGGCCCCGGGGTGCCCGACTAGAATGCCTGTGGCACCCAAACCGTGGCTCGGTTCGCGAATCCATCAATTCCAGTGGGGTTTGGGATGATGGTTTCAACTAGGGGACCCTCCACAGCATCCCCCGAAGACCCAAAAGCGGTGCCAACGAGCCATCTCCGGAGCTAGGGTTTTTCTCAGTGATGGCCATTCCAAATTTGCTCAAGGGGGCCATTTCTCGTCCGGAGGCCCCCGGGCGTGCGTGGCCACCATGGGCGGGTCCACTATGGCCATGTGGACCTGTGGGAGCCAACGAAATCTGAGTCCGCTCGCTGGGTTGGGTTCCGTGGCCCTGGGGAAAATCCTCCAGGTGTCCTTGAACGGCCCCAGGGTGCCCGACTAGAATGCCCGTGGCACCCAAACTGTGGCTTGGTTCATGAATATGTCAATTCTGGTGGGTCTGGGATGACGGGTTTCAGCTAGGGGACCCCCCACAGCATCCCCCGAAGACCAGGAAGCGGTGCCAATGAGCCATCGACGGAGCTAGGGTTTTTCTCAGTGATGGCCATTCCAAATTTGCTCAAGGGGGCCATTTCTCGTCCGGATGCCCCTGGGCATGCGTGGCCACCTTCGACAGGTCCACTATGGCCATGTGGACCTGTGGGAGCTGACAGAATCCGAGTCCGCTTGCCGGGTTGGGTTCCGTGGCCCCGAGGCAAATCCTCTAGGTGTCCCTAAACGACCCCGTGGTGTCCGACTAGAATGCCAGTGGCACCTGAACCGTGGCTCGGTTCACAAATCCGTCGACTCTGGTGGGTCCGGGACGGCGGGTTTCAGCTAGGGGACCCCCCACAATGTCCCCCGAAGACCTGGAAGTGGTGCCAACAAGCTATCTCTGGAGCTAGAGTTTTGCTTAGTGATGGCCATTCCAAATTCTCTCAAGGGGTGCATTTCTCGTCCGGAGGCCCCCGAGCGTGCGTGGCCACCGTGGTGCCCGACTAGAATGCCCATAACACCTGAAGGCCATTCCAGATTCGCTCAAGGGGGACATTTCTCATCCGGAGGCAGAAGAAGATCAATTTTTGACAAAACAATGTAGTTAGCAGAAGAAGATCAATTTTCGACAAAACAATGTAGTTATTACATGTGGAGGGAGCGGTTTCCCATCGAAAACGAGTGTAGGGTTGAGCAGAGGAAAGATGTTGGGAAATGGGCTATTACATTAGCTTTTCTGATGGGCGGCTGTAGGTATCTATGCTTTGGCGACTGTAGGTATTTATGCTTTTCTTCCAAGGGAAATCCTATTTTCGTTGGAATAAAAGCATAGATACCTACAACCGCCATATTTCCTTCTGTAAACCGCTTGCCCATCAGACAAGCTAATGTAATAGCCCATTTCCCAGCATCTTTCCTCTGCTCAACCCTACACTCGTTTTCCACGGGAAACCATTGCCTCCACATGTAATAACTACATTGTTTTGTCGAAAATTAATCTTCTTCTGCTAACTACATTGTTTTGTCGAAAATTGATCTTCTTCTGCCTCCGAATGAGAAATGGCCCCTTCGAGCGAATATGGAATGGCCCTCACTGAGCAAAACCCTAGCTCCGGGTATAGCCCATTGGCACCGCTTCTGGGGCTTCGAGGCATGCTGTGGGGGGTCCTCTAGCTGAAACCCGACATCCTAGACCCACCAGAGTCAACGGATTCGCGAACCGAGCCACGGGCATTCTAGTCGGGCACCCCGACGCCATTCAGGGACACCTGGAGGATTTGTCCCAGGGCCATGAAACCCAACCCGGCGAGAGGAATTGGATTTCGTCGCCTCCCATAGGTCCACATGGACATTGTGGACCTGTCCAAAGTGGCCACACATGCCCGGGGGCATCCGGACGAGAAATGGCACCCTTCAGCAAATTTGGAATGGCCATCACTGAGCAAAACCGTAGCTTCGGAGATGGCTCGTTGGCACCGCTTCCGAGTCTTTGGGGGACGTTGTGGGGGGTCCCCTAGCTAAAACCCAGCATCCCGGACCCACCGGAATCAACGGATTCACGAACTGAGCCATGATTCGGGTGCCACGTGCATTCTAGTCGGGCACCCCAGGGCCGTCCAGGGACACCTGGAGGATTTGCCCCGGGGCCATGGAACCCAACCCGGTGAGCGAACTCGGATTCCGTCGACTGCCATAGGTCCATGTGGCCATAGTGGACTTGTCCACGGTGGCCACGCATGCCCGGGGGCCTCCGGATGAAAAATGGCCCCCTTGAGCGAATTTGGAATGGCCTTCACTGAGCAAAACCCTGGCTCCGGGGATGGCCCATTGGCACTGCTTCTGGGTCTTCAAGGCACATTGTGGGGGGTCCCCTAGCTGAAACCCGGTTTCCCGAACCCACCGGAGTCGACAGATTCGCGAACCAAGCCACAGTT
This sequence comes from Larix kaempferi, assembly GCA_027924585.1. Taxonomy (NCBI): domain Eukaryota; kingdom Viridiplantae; phylum Streptophyta; class Pinopsida; order Pinales; family Pinaceae; genus Larix; species Larix kaempferi. The sequence goes on from BSBM01000887.1 coordinate 18,211,583, forward strand.
TGGGCGCTATGGGCATTCTAGTCGGGCACCCCGGGGCCATTCTAGTGGTGATAACAAGTTTACTATCTGTTGAGTCTGAAACTACATCCAGGAGCCGCTCAACAAACTTTGAGATAGAAAGCTCTGTAATTTTAGGATACTGATTCAACCACTCATACATTTTCTTACCTTCTTGAGGATCTAAATTTATAATTTCCTTCTGGGTAGATTCAGGCATTCTCGAGGATCTAAATTTATAATTGCCTTCTGGGTAGATTCAGGCATGGAATAATATTTGCTGGCACTTCCAAGCTCCCAAGACCATTTCGTTAGCCATAATATGTGAAACTCCTTTGATGAAAGATAAATTCTGGTGTGGACGGCAGCATTTGATACACTAGCCAAATCTATGTTGTTGGATGAACTTAGATATTTCAACAAAGGAGCGTTTTGTAGGTGACATGAAAATCCCTTCCATTTTTCAGCAATAAAACAAAGAAGTTCAACGTATAGATGTTCATGCAAGCTTGTCAACCAATCAGACAACCAAATACAGGGAGATAACCACGCCCAAAACATTCAAGCTATTATAAAACTCTTGTTTATCAAGATAAGGATGGACTATGTGTACATTACGAGAATATAGATGAATGAAGTCGCTTTGATGAACTTGTCCTCTTGCTCTCTCCAGAATGCATTTAAAAGCAAGGAGTATTGTCCGAGCTTCTGTGAACAATGAAGGATTCGTTGTCATTGCTAAGAGAAGTTCTAAGGTCAGTTTCTCGTAAAACATAGATTGTATAAATCCAGCGGGTGTCCCTGAAGGCCTTTTGGATGCGAGACGGAACGAGCCATAGAATGAAGACCATGGATTCGATCGACAAACCGTCAGCTCCATTGGATTCAGGACATTGGGATAGTTCTAGCCCCCCCCCCCCTCCGGTCTCGTGGTCCGGGTGTCACCTTGTAGGTCCATCTTGGAAACTAGGGTTTTGCTAAGTGAGGGAGTGTGCAATTTTTTCCCACAGGGGTCAACTTTGCAAAATCATCCACCAGGCACTTGTGGCTAGAGTTCCCAGCTGGAACCATCCTAGACACACCTACATGTCTCCCTGGAACCCAGTTTTGTTGCACAATTGGAGTTCTATGGTCCCGGCAGGTATCCAGCAGGTGTCCTTGAAGGCCTTTTGGATGCGAAACAGAACGAGCCATAGAATGAAGATTGTGGCTCGGATCGATGAACCGTTGGTTCCATTGGATTCATGACGTCGGGACAGTTCTAGGTGTGCCCCTCCCCTCCAGTCTTGTGGCCCGGGTGTCACCATGTAGGTCCATCTTGGAAACTAGGGTTTTGCTCAATGAGGGAGTGTGCAATTTTTGCACACGGGGGTCAACTTTGCAAAATCCTCCCCCAGGCACTTTGTGGTTAGCATTCCCAGCCGGAACCTCTCTAGACACACTTGCAGGAATCCCTGGAACTAGGTTTTGGTGCACGGTTGGAGCTCTATGCCCCAGCAGGTATCCAGTGGGTGTCCCTGAGGGCCTTTTGGATGCGAGACAGAACGAGCCATAGAATGAAGACCGTGGATCCGATTGACAAACCGTAAGCTCTGTTGGATTCAGGACATCGGGATAGTGCTAGGCCCCCCCCCCTCCGGTCCCATGGCCCGGGTGTCACCTTATAGGTCCATCTTGGAAACTAGGGTTTTGCTCAGTGAGGGAGTGTGCAATTTTTTTCCCACGGGGGTCAAATTTGCAAAATCATCCACCGGGAAGTTGTGGCTAGACTTCCCAGTTGGAACCGTCCTAGACACACCTGCATGTCTCCCTGGAGCCCGGTTTTGTTGCACAATTGGAGTTCTATGGCCCCAGCAGGTATCCAACAGGTGTCCTTGAAGGCCTTTTGGATGTGAGACGAAACGAGCCATAGAATGAAGACCATGGATTGGATCGATGAACCTTAAACTCTATTAGATTTAGCACATCGGGATAGTGCTAGGAGTGCCCCTCCCCTTTGGCCCGGTGGCCCCACCCTCATCTTGTACGTCCATCATGGAAACTAGGGTTTTTCTTAGTGAGGGAGTGTGCAATTTTTGCACACGGGGGTCAACTTTGCAAAATCCTCCCCCGGGCACTTTGTGGTTAGCATTCCCAGCTGGAACCTCTCTAGACACACTTGCAGGACTCCTCGGAACCAGGTTTTGCTGCATGGTTGGAGCTCTATGCCCCGATAGGTATCCATCGGGTGTCCCTGAAGACCTTCTGGATGCGAGATGGGACGAGCCATAGAATGAAGACCGTGGCTCCAATCGACGAACCGTCGACTCCGTTGGATTTAGCACGTCGGGATAGTGCTAGGGGTGCCCACCCCCTCTAGTCCCATGGCCTGGGTGTCACCTTGTAGGTCCATCTTGGAAACTAGGGTTTTGCTCAGTGAGGGAGTGTGCAATTTTTGCACACGGGGGTCAACTTTGCAAAATCCTCCCGGTGTCACCTTGTTGTTGTTGGTTTCAAGATTTTATTTCTATACCTATCTATCCTACAAGTATAAAGCATAATATACTCTCCTAGATAAATTACGACTTCTCAAAACATTAAACATAATTTTGAAACTACTGAGAATCAAGCGCACTGTGGGATTCCCGATTGTTACCAGACCTAGTTCACTAAATGATAAAGGATTGTTTCATTTCTTAGGTTGTTTGTTGTTGCATAGTGACATCCTTGTTGACATCAAGAGTAATACAAAACATATATGGAGGGAAGTGCAGTGGGATAAGGTAACGCAAAGTGATATTTTAAAGGAACTCAAGCAAACAAAACAACCTCTTTGAAAATGTGTTGAATATTGCAAGAAAAAAGTTACTCGATATTTAAGGGAAAAGGAAATTCAATAGAGGTCCAAATAATTTATCCAAGTGAGGAAATAAGGTTAAAAGACTAGAGGGATCATTGGCATCATTTTATGAAAGTTCTTACCGCATATTCACTTATGTTCCTTCACTAAGTATTCTAGCTACATCATATTTTAAAGATTAATGGTGTTATATCATAAATGCCATAATTTTCCTTTTTACCTATACATTTGTAATTATGTTGAACACAACATAATGGGGAATGTGAAATAGGGAAAGGCTATGTGAAGTGATATTTTCAAGGAACCTAGGAGATGTGAATGAATAATTTGAAAATGTGTAAAATGATACAAGTCCAAAAGTGCACAATGTTTATGAAAAAGAGAGGGTAAAAATAATAAGAGTGAAAGGGAAAAAATATGGGAACTATTGGGAGTTAGTCATTGTAGATAGAACCAAAATCTTGAGCAAAAAAGTCATTGTACTACCAAAACAAAATTGTAGTTTGACTTGGCAATGTTGGAACATATTGAATATACTTTTTCCTATAAAAATGGAGGGCATGGATGGAATTTCATCAAATTTCATCATTGTACTACCATCAAATTTGCTCAAGGAGATGATGAAGTAGCTCAAGACAATATGGAAGTTGTTGCATCACATGAACCACATACATATTCACATAAATCATAACTTAATCATAACTCATGTACATCAAATAAACGATATAAGATAACGATATCAAATTCCTATCTAACATGAATAACATTGATCATGCATGAATAAACAATGACATGGCTATAAATCATAACTTAATCATAACTCAAACATCAAATAAACGATATAAGATAGCGATATCAAATAAACTATATAACATGAATAAATTTGGACATGCATGAATAAACAATCACATCATTACTATACTATGTACCTCAATCAATTAGGCCTTCTGGATCCTCTCGGTTTTTTATTGTCTCAAACAACCTCTCGTGCTCTGCATGAGGTAGTAAGCAGCGTACCTTGTTGATGACTTCGTTGACATTGTCTGTAGTTGGATGTTTGTACCAATGATCAAGTGCGTAAAGTGATACACCTGCGACCTTGGTCTATAATCCGTGTATGTGTAGCCATTGCTCTTTGGTCCATTTCCATCCATTGTAAGATATTCCCCCTGAACAACCATCGAGCCAATGGGAAAGGTAATGTCTTCACTATCCGTTAATGATGCGAGGAGGGTTTGATTCCCCTGGATGCATCGTGCCAACCAATAATTTGTCCCAATTGCACTATCTGTCGGGGCGACAACTACGTAGATGTGTCCTGCAAAGATGCATTTTATGGTCATATTCCAACAAGTAGTGGTTTGATAACTTGGATAATTACATATAAACAAGGAGGGAACTGGGATATGCATGCAGAAATGTTTACCTGGTTGTACTAGATCAGATATATGATCATATTCATTCGAAATAGAGGACTGGCCTTCCTCTAATTGGATTGTTTCAACAACTGCACGTGGGTCCACTACAAGTGATACATGATCCCATTCATCAGACCAATCCATTGATTCGCATTCATCCCATTCACAATTGTTGCAAGGCCCACAAAAGAAACCAAGTTTTCGCATCCATATTTCAAATAAGGGGTTGTTTGAGCTTCGAACCGAATGAAATCCACGAGTTCCTTGCACAGTAATGCAACTATAAGAATGCGATCGGTCTATATCAACTACATGCTAGAAATTTCTGACAACATGTCCTCTACCTGTTGGTATGTGTTTCTCCGTGGTTCGATCTGAAATTTTTGCAGAGCACCATTGAACTATGGTTTTTGCATCCCGAATATGAGGATTTCTCATGCACCTCATCTCTTCCCTTCGTAGGGCAGTTTTGAGACATGCCCCAGCACTATCGTGCTCTCCCTTTCCATGAACGGTCTCAAAATAGTTCCACACATGTAGCACATCACAAGTCTTGTGCAAAATACTCAACCACTGGAATACACGTGCATTTTTGAACTGGCCTGCACAACCATCTGACCATATCCAATGCTGATCCATTTGTATACCTCTCTCCTTCATCTGATCATAGAAAATTTTGAAGCAATGTTGCACGTAATGCAGGTCATGGCACCTGTTGTCACTGATGTAGAAGTTGGTCTCTTTCAATATTATCCTCCTATCGTTGCTTCTCTCTGGCACGTGCCTATACATTATATGGACCATTATGCTAACTTGGTCTGAATGGTAGTATTGACTTTGAATCTCATTCTGTGGCTACAGGGTGTAGTTTTCAGCAAAGTCCACAACCGACAATATTGTGCCATTGGGGAAGGTGTCCCTGCACTTTCTGTACTGTTCATCCTGCCATCGTGCTACATGGACATGCTGTACATACTGCTCGGTCTTTTGGTAGAATTCCTTCATGAAATTGCAAATTTGTACCTGGTGCCACAAAACCCAGGGCATTAATACAACGTGACATTTTCAATGTGAATATATATGTACAAATTCAACATGTACAGTATGAAAGTATGCAAACTTAGATTACATGTGACTTCACCAATGCAATTTTTTTTCTTTCCTTCGAACTATCTACTTGATATGTTATGTACTGGAAGTTCTGCATTTCTATTGACATCCTCCCAAATGTGTGCTTCGCGGTTGCGTGGATGCAGGGGCTCAATAATGCAAATCCACTGCAACTGGAACACGTCCCATATAAACATGATCTTTTATAATATTTTTGTCCTTCAGGTCTTGGACACATTATGCTATGTGTAAATTCTCTGGATGCATTCGGTGGTTGTAACGATGGGAAATATTGCACAATGTTAGTATGCAAATCACAAAATATATGTTTATATGTATCATAAAAGTACTCAAATTCTACATGGTATCTACAACAACATGTATTGCGATCATTGCAAATTTTAACATACCAAGGTTTGCATTTTTCAAAGGACCTTTGGCCCAAGTTCAATTGTGTGTGCTCATTCTTGAACCTCTCGTAGAGTTCTGTTTGTGTCGTGTCAAGGAAGTGCTTGACATGGGGTTCACCCCCCCTAACACCTTTTCTCAACTTTAAAACATCTCTTTGATTCGATGACGGTCTAGTGTTAACATGCCAAAACTTCTGCACTAGTTCTTTAACAACATCAATGAGCTTCATGTCTGAAAGAGGTAACCTACCAACAAAGGCCCAACAATCTTTTTGGCTTGGGGTCTTAAGTTTTTCTCTAATGGCATAATACTTTTGAAGAGTCTTTCTGTCTACTTTAAAGATTTTACATGTGTGTGATAGTAGGCGACGTTGCCTTGTGGATTTGTCTACAATCGATTCCGACAGTACATGACGGGCCACATTAAAATATTTTGTACGAGAAGTTTTTCCAATCAAATTAAATGCAAATTGTAGATTTATTACAACATGATTGTTGACATCTGAACTTCTAACTACCTTTATGCTCAAAATTCTCCTAACATCCGCTAGACAATGTGATTTTAACAAAGCAAGAAACAATAGACATTTTGCTGCATCGGTTTTGGATTCAAAAAATTCTTTCGTTATCTTGCTACAATCGAAATCAATAGTGCGTTTGGGCATCTTACCTTCAAGTCCTGAAAATTGACTTTCATCCACATGAATATGTCTGGGAGTTCTTCGTCGTCTGCTTGATAGTCGAGGCAAGGGAGTCGGCAAGGAAGTATGAGTCCCGTCAATGGCTTGTTGTGGCCCTTCATTCACAACTTGATCCTGCAAGGGAGTGTGTTCTGCATGTGTGTGCTCTTCTTGGGGAGGTTTCCAATTAAGAGCTTGTTCAACGTCCATCCCTTCATACTCGACATCAGGCAAGATTTGATTGGCTTCAACCACTTCGTCTTTGCTTGTTGATGGATCTAAGGCACTAACATTTTGCTTTCTACGGTTTTGCATGTACAACTTGGCTTTTTCTCTTATCTCATGGTCCTTTTCAGGGGGCAGTGGGTTCCTTCTAGACTTTCTTTTATTATTACATCTATTGCCCATATTCAATGCATTTAAAAAAAAACAAAAATATCACCCTTGCAAGAATGAACAACAAATAAGATATTAAATCTCGATGTGCACATGATTATTAAAGCTCGATGTAGCAATTGATTATGTACAACAACATCTAGTGAGAATGTTTTCATATAATCTTAAAATCTATTGGGAATGCCCTACATATAACTGCAACGACACCTCTAGGAACTCGGTAGGATGGTATTGGATGGTATTGAATGGTGGTGTTAACACCCAAATTGACCCCCAGGTTGTAAGGAAGGGTAATTCGGGGTAACCACTAACCAATCTTTGGACTGATGTTACTGACCCAACATAGTTTGAGAGGGCTCTCTCAATAAACTAATGAAAAGATGGAAATAATCAGGGTCGTCAATCATGAAAAAGGACACCAGCATTCATTCCTCAAGATGTTCTATTTAAACATATGCAGAAGGTCAGATTTCTGTAAGACAAATTTTACTCTGGTAAACCATTGGTTGGAGAACAATAGGGATCTATATTGGGAAATGGAGTCGATTCAAGTATAACATAAACATTATCGTCAAATTCTTAGCAGATACATTCACACAGAGGCAAGGTAGCAACCAACTAGTATTCAAAGTGATTTAATTGGTGAAAAAGAAGAAATATGAACAATCCATTGATATAAGGCATACACAGATGAATCCTATACCAACTTTAGCAGAAATAATTTGTGAAATACTTGGTAAGAAATGAACAAGGCATAATATCTATGAATCTCATTCAGATGCTACACTGAACCAAGTACGAAGGAATATTAACAATATGGATTAACAAAGGAAAGAAACACATATCACATAGGAAAGGAAAAACAGACTACCAGACCAATTACATAGGAATATTTGAAAAAATGCATGTAAGCTTCTGACGACTTTATTCAAGGAATATCTCAAAATAACAACAGTGGACAAAATATGTAGAGCTTCAAAAGTTCTCAACCCCTTTTTCCATTTGAAAATTCATAGAACTTATAGTGGCCTGGAGTCTCATACTTCGGCCTATTTGAAACAGAAATTAGTTACAAATTCGGTGACACCTCATCACAGTTCAGATGTCACTATCATAAAACAGGAAATATAACAAGATAAGCTCAACCGCTTTCTCGTATTTTCCAGTATGCCGTTAAACAACTCAAAAACTATTACATATGTGTCATGTCTCAAACAGACTGATTATGACAATGAAAGGAATATTCTAGATAAAGGACTGTCCTAACCTTGGATTCGCAAGCAACCCTGTGGGTCAAAGAAGTCTCCCACTTTCAATGAACTGTCAGCTTGTAATGCATCATCTGGCAGGATAGGTGTCGCTTCTTCAGTGGGGATTACAAAATCATGAATTATTTCTGTGTCCGGTTGGCTGCTCCGCTTGACTTTGAGTTTCTCCTTCTTCGTTCTTTGTCGGTCTCCTTTGGGAATTTGTCGTCCATCCGGCTTCTTGTCCTTGTTGGCAGAGTTGGACTCTGTGAGGTCGAATACCATAAGAGTTGGAGGGGTGGAATTTTCCTCCATCTCATCCCACACTTTTTTTGGCATGAATATCACTTCGCACTTCTGTCCTTTCTCCATGAGCCAATCGCAACATAGAAGATATTCGAATTGCTAGGTGTACCATCTTCCCTTTATATCGACTTCAGATAAAAGATGTGAGAACCTTATCCATAACTGCTGCTATGAGGACGGCAACTACAAGTGGTCATAATTGCCATGATAACTTTATCGGTCTCTTCCATTAGGTAACTGTGATGCCCAAAGCTTTGAGGTGACCTTCAGCATGCTTAGTGACGTCATCCCAGATAGATGGCATAGCCAATGATGGTGTAAAAGTTCCTCCCATCATACCTGTAATCTTCTGGGATATCATTCAGAGATCCCTCTAGCAGGTCTTTTATTCTAACATCTCTCGTGTGACAACCTTTAATCTCACGCTTTCACACATGCTCCAAAAGACATGGGTCACATTACCTTTATCACCTTTCGAGCCAACTCCCATTACAGACTTTTTTCTGGTCTCTACCCGTTTTCCGACTTCTCAGTCATAAGCATCTAGCACCTTTATGATGCTTACGACCCTTTGAAAATTTTCGTCTTTATCTTAGTAAGGCCAGGGGACATTCCTTCTTCGCTTGCCTGTCCCAGTCCTTCCCCCTTATCCGAAAACTAGGCCACTAAGACTAGGGGAAAATGTTACCTACAGAAGGATACCTTTGGTCATAAATTCTCCCATATCGGGGTTTAATCTTGACCCACCTATGCTTTCGGAAAGACCAACTTCTACTTTGGACGTTCGAGAAGTCGTGGGGATTATTCCTAATGCCCAGGTTTGGCCCATGGCGAGGAATTACGAAGGTCCAACGACCTTTGGACGGACTTTGGCGGAACAAGGCAACCACAGTTATTCCTGAGATGACTTCCAGGCCTACAATGCCAAGGTTGTGAGAGATAGCTTCTTCACAGGCCATTATGGCCTGGGCCGAAACTGATACCGGGTCTCCGGGGATTTCCCTATTAGGGCGCGGCCACATGAATTTTACGCTTCTACCCAACTTCCTGGTGACTAGCCATTAAACTCCTGTACCGGGGCTAGAACACCATATTCCGAAAGAAACCCTTCCTGCTCAGACAGGTCTCGGAAGGGTAAAAATGTGAACTTTGAAAGGTGTTTTCACATATATAACCACGTCTTGATAACTTCTGCTCGCTTTTGCCAGCTGTCCCTCCTTTCCGTCCGTTGATCTGCTGGGCGTTGCTTCCGGGCTGTTGATTTGATTCTTCATTTAACCTTTTTGATTTGACATCTCTTAATCCTCGCCATAGGATCTCCTACCGGCTTTAAATCTTAGCCATCCATTGTACTTAACCATACATAGGGGTATGGTGGTATTGCGACTTGACTTCTGGTTTTGGATTACCATTTAATCTCCCTCGCGAGGTGTTCAGATGATGACACATGGCAAACGGTATACAACCTCGCGACCACCTTTCATGCTTATCTGGGATGCTTCTTTACCTTGCGACAATCAACGAGGAGCATTGATCTCGACTTTAATATATCTACGGCGAGGAGCTATCCACGTGCCTAGTCTTTGGTACTCTCTCAAGTGGAGCCCATTACATTACCAGCCTTGCATCTTCTGCATCCACTTAGCCGTAGATCTGACCCTTTCTTGCTGTGAGCCGTTGATCTGCCCGGATCTTCCTGCTGACAGGACAACATATCTTCTGCACCATCAGATCTCCAGCTTTTGCACCCCGCACCGTTGATCTTTACCTTATTCTTCCGCTGTAATGGTATCGCAAGCCCTTTGGTGGTTTTTGCTTACCATCGACATTCTCTTGCGAGGTCTCTTCCGGCTGCCACTTGTCCCAGTGGTTTACCTCTCGTGACCACTTTCCTGTGGTTCTTTTCGTGCAACTCCACCACGTGAGGATGATTTGCGGGTCGTAGATCTCTTTTGTGCTTTGGATCAACGGTTGGAACCTGTCCGAACCTTATCTTCCATTTTATTTCCTTTCGAACTCTAGGTTATATGTATTTCTACCCATTTTTGCTTATTTGGGTTATCCCCTTAGGCTTAAAGTGTCCAAAACCTCCATTTTTTCACTATTTCCTTTTCAACTGAGGTCTTCTCTTGGTTCTAGCAACCTGGTCCTGAATAGGGAGGGGTTTTGACCATATTCTCACGGAGCCTATCAGTGGATAATAGTCCTTCTCTTAGGATTTTGTGCAAAAATTTATGGGTGCCAATAGGTGGTATGGGATGTTAGTAGGAGCAACTTCCCTATGAGGGAAAATAGCCCCAAAAGACTAATAGTTTTCAATTCTCTAGGTGTTTGTGTGAGTTGTTGTAGTGAAACCATGAGGAATTCAACAAATGTTTGTCTACTAGATGGAAGAATGTGATTATGAAATGTTATTGGTGGTGATGCAAGTAAATTTTTTTATTAGCTTCATGAAAGGTTGAAAGCATTGCTTGGTGCATTTTGTAGTTTTTTTTTGGTAAGATGTTTTTATTGTCTATGTTGAAGATTAAGAAAACTAAAATAGATCTATCATACAATTCATGAGGAAAAACCCAAAATAGATGCCATTCAAACAAGTGAATGAAGACTAAACTACATTTAACAAGATAAACCTATCACCATACCTCAAGGATTATGATTGCTCTTTGCCTCAAATGTCAAATGCTCTTTTGATGTGTCCACTATATGTAAGAAGACTTCATGTGTGTCCAAGTAGCATGAGAATTCAATCCAATGTGCCAAATAGAGTCCAACTGTTGTGTATTCACTCGATTGATCCAAATAGAGCCCAAGAGGTGTGTATTCAATCCAAGGAGCCAAAATAGAGCCCAAAATGTTGTGTATTCTATCCAAATGGTCAATGAAGCACCAAATGGTGTATGAATTCAATATACCATTTAAATGCTTGTCGGACTATGCGTGAAACCAGTGAAGAGAACGCGAAAATGAGGAAAAAATTGTGGGAGAAAGAACGCGGGTGATTTTCTAAATTTTATCTTCAACAGGGACGCGCACGTGCATCTAGCGCATGCACGTCCATTCTGAACATTGTATTGTTTGGTGGGTAACGTTCAATGCATTTATTACCCAAGAAATATAAATGTGTCGGGTTATTCCTAGAGCCCCTCCCCATAAAGAGGCCCTCCCCCATAAAAGCCTTTAGGACCTCTTCGAACCCATAATCCCTATGTGCATTTAAGTGCTTCTAGGTGTTTAGGGGTTTAGGGGTATATTTACAAATCTATATTTTAATTTCAAACATTAATTTAATTTTGAATTATAAACATATGTATTACATCAAGAATAATGCTATTACATCATCTTCATCATCATCTTCTTCATCATCATCTTCATCATCATCCACAACATGGTCATCATCACCATCTTCATAGTCATCATCATCATCATCATTGTGAGGACAAGGATGATGATGGTGATGATGAATATGAGTACGATGATGAAGAAGATGATGATGATGATGACGAATATGATCATCATATTCGTCATCATCATCTTCACTAGTCATCATCATCACCATCAACACCATCGTCATCATATGATCATGGTCACGATCATCACTGTCTTCGTCATCACTGTCTTTAGTCATCTTCATCTTCGTCATCGCCATCTTCCTCCTAATCATCATCATCATTAGCATATTCGTCGTCATCTTTGTATCATCATCATCATCATTGACATCTTCGTATATCATAATCATCATCATCATTGACATCTTCGTATCACCATCATCGACGAAGATGATGATGATGATGAATATGAGTACGATGATGATGATGACTAATTTGGAGATGATGATGATGATGATGACAATGATGATGATGGTGAAGATGACGAGGAATATGCATCACATCATCACCATGATCCTCATCATCAACACCATGATCATCATCATCAACTTCCTTGTCATCATCATCATCATTGTGAGGACGCGGATGATGATGAGGATGATGAAGATGATGATGATATGATGATGATGATGATGATGACGATGGATGATGATGAATACGAGTACGATGATGAAGATGATGGTGTTGATGACGAATATGATCATCATCATCATCAACAAAAACATCATATTCATCGTCATACTCATCTTCATTAGTCATCATCATCACCATCTTCATCATCATCATCATTGTGGGGACGAGGATGATGATGATGATGGCAATGACGATAAGATGGTGATGATGACTAATGGAGATGATGATGATGTTGATGATGAAGATGATGGTGATGATGACGACGATGGTGGATGATGATGAGTATGAGTACGATGATGAAGAAGATGATGATGATGATGACGAATATGATCATCATCAAAATCATCATATTCGTCATCATCATCTTCACTAGTCATGATCATCACCATTGTCATCATATGATCATGGTCATGATCATCACTGTCTTTAGTCATCTTCATCTTCGTCATTGCCATCTTCCCCCTAATCATCATCATCATTGACATCTTCGTCATCATCTTCGTATCATCATCATCATCATTGACATCTTCATATCATCATCATCATCATCGTTGACATCTTCGTATCATAATCATTATCATCATTGACATCTTCGTATCATCATCGTCGACGAAGATGATGATGATGATGATGGTGGATGATGATGAATATGAGTATGATGATGATGATGACTAATTTCGAGATGATGATGATGATGATGACGACTAATTTTGAGATGATGATGATGATGATGATGAAGATGATGAGGAATATGCAGCACATCATCATCATCTTCATCATCATCAACAACATGATCATCATCAACAACATGATCATCATCAACAACATGATCATCATCATCAACAATATGATCATCATCAAAATCATCATACTAGTCATCATTGTCTTCACTAGTCATTATCATCACCATCGTCATCAAATGATCATGGTCACGATCATCACTGTCTTCGTCATCACTGTCTTTAGTCATATTCATCTTCGTCATCGCCATCTTCCTCCTAATCATCATCATCATTGACATATTTTCCATCATCTTCGTATCATCATCATCATCATTGATATCTTCGTATATCATAATCATCATCATCATTGACATCTTCGTATCACCATCATCGACGAAGATGATGATGATGATGATGATGATGATGATGAATATGAGTACGATGATGATGATGACTAATTTGGAGATGATGATGATGATGATGATGATGATGATGATGGTGAAGATGATGAGGAATATGCAGCACATCATCATCATCTTCCTCATCATCAACACCATGATCATCATCATCAACTTCCTCGTCATCATCATCATCATCATCATTGTGAGGACGTGGATGATGATGAGGATGATGAAGATGATGATGATATGATGATGATGATGATGATGATGATGATGACGATGGATGATAATAAATACGAGTACGATGATGAAGATGATGATGTTGATGACGAATATGATGATGATCATCATCAGCAAAAACATCATATTCGTCGTCATACTCATCTTCATTAATCATCATCATCACCATCTTCATCATCATCATCATTATGGGGAAGGGGATGATGATGATGATGGCAATGACGATGAAGATGGTGATGATGACTAATGGAGATGATGATGAAGAAGATGACGAATATGCATCACATCATCCTCATCATCATGATCATCTTCATCATCATCAACACCATGATCGTCATCATCAACTTCCTCATCATCATCATCATCATCGTCATCATCATCATTGTGAGGATGCGGATGATGATGAGGATGATGGTGATGATGATGATGATGATGGTGATGATGGTGATGATGACGATGATGGTGGATGATGATGAGTATGAGTACGAATATGAAGAAGATGATGATGATGATGACAAATATGATCATCATCAAAATCATCATATTCGTCATCATCATCTTCACTAGTCATCATCATCACCATCGTCATCATATGATCATGGTCACGATCATCACTGTCTTCGTCATCATTGTATTTAGTCATCTTCATCTTCGTCATCGCCATCTTCCCCCTAATCATCATCATCATTGACATCTTCGTCATCATCTTCGTATCATCATCATCATCATTGACATCTTCATATCATCATCATCATCATCATTGACATCTTCGTATCATAATCATCATCATCATTGACGTCTTCGTATCATCATCGTCGATGAAGATGATGATGATGATGGTGGATGATGATGAATATGAGTACGATGATGATGATGACTAATTTTGAGATGATGATGATGATGATGATGACTAATTTCAAGATGATGATGATGATGAGGAATATGCAGCACATCATCATCATCTTCATCATCATCAACAATATGATCATCATCAAAATCATCATACTTGTCATCATCGTCTTCACTAGTCATCATCATCACCATCGTCATCATATGATCATGGTCACGATCATCACTGTCTTCGTCATCACTGTCTTTAGTCATCGGCATCTTCCTCCTAATCATCATCATCATTGACATCTTCGTCATCATCTTTGTATCATCATCGTCATCATTGACATCTTCGTATCATAATCATCATCATCATTGACATCTTCGTATCAACATCATCGACGAAGATGATGATGATGATGATGAATATGAGTACGATGATGATGATGAATAATTTGGAGATGATGATGATGATGATGATGATGGTGAAGATGATGAGGAATATGCATCACATCATCATCATCTTCCTCATCATCAACACCATGATCATCATCATCAACTTCCTCGTCATCATCATCATCATCATCATCATTTTGAGGATGTGAATGATGATGAGGATGATGAAGATGATGATGATATGATGATGATGATGATGATGATGATGATGATGATGATGATGACGATGGATGATGATGAATACAAGTACGATGATGAAGATGATGATGTTGATGACGAATATGATCATCATCATCATCATCAAAAACATCATATTTGTCATCATACTCATATTCATTAGTCATCATCATCACCATCTTCTTCATCATCATCATTGTGGGGACGGGGATGATGATGATGATGACAATGATGATGAAGATGGTGATGATGACTAATGGAGATGATGATGAAGATGCTGACGAATATGCAGCACATCATCCTCATCATCATGATCATCTTCATTATCATCTTCATCATCATCAAAACCATGATCATGATCATCAAATTCATCATCACCATCATCATCATCATTGTGAGGACAAGGATGATGATGATGATGATGATGATGATGATGACGATGATGATGGTGATGGTGATGATGATGACGATGGTGGATTATGATGGATATGAGTATGATGATGGAGATGATGATGATGATGACGAATATGATCATCATCAAAATCATCATATTCGTCATCATCATCTTCATTAGTCATCAACATCACCATCATCATCATCATCATCATCCTCCTCATCATCATCGTCCTCATATGATCGTGGTCACGATCATCAATGTCTTTGTCATCATAATTTAGTCATCTTCATCTTCGTCATCATACTCGTCATAGCCATCTTCCTCATAATCATCATCATCATTGACATCTTCGTCATCATCATCATCATCATTGACATCTTCATATCATCATCATCATCATTGACATCTTCGTATCATAATCATCATCATCATCATTGACATCTTTGTATCATCGTCGTCGATGAAGATGATGATGAATATGAGTACGATGATGATGATGACTAATTTGGAGATGATGATGATGATGATGAAGATGATGAGGAATATGCAGCACATCATCATCAACAACATGATCATCATCATCAACTTCCTCATCATGATCATCATCATCGTCATTGTGAGGACGCGGATGATGATGAGGATGATGAAGATGATGATGATATGATGATGATGGTGGTGGATGATGATGAATACGAGTACGATGATGATGAATACGAGTACGACGAATATGATGGTCATCATCATCACCATGACCATCAAAATCATCATATTCATCATCATCATCTTCATTAGTCATCATCATCGCCATCTTCGTCATCCTCACCATCATCATCATCATCATGGTCACGATCATCATTGTATTCATCATCATAATCGTCATCTTCATCATCCTCATCATACTCATCATCGCCACCTTCGCCATCATCTTCATCATTGACATCTTCGTCATCATCTTCCTATCGTGATGATGATGATGACGAATATGTTGTTGATGAGGAAGAGGGTGATGACAAAGATGACGATGATGATGATGATGATGATGGTGGTGGTGGTGGATGATGATGAATATGAGTGCGATGATGAAGATGATGATAATGTTGATGGTCATCATACTCATCATCAACATCATCATCATCATCTTCATCATCATCAACATCAATGGTGATGATGAGGATGATAATGATGATGTTGATCTGACGTTGACGATCAAGATGATGACCTAGATGTTGATGATGATGAGGAAGAAGAGGGTGGTGACGATGATGATGATGGTGTTGATGATGACGACGACGATGATGATGATGATGAAGATGATGATGATGGTGATGGTGATGAGGATGAAGAAGATGATGATGATGGAGATGAATATGTTGATGATGATGATGATGGTGATGAAGATGATGATGATGTTGATGAAGAAGATGATGATGATGAAGAAGATGACGATGATGGAGATGTTGATGAGGAAGGGGGAGATGACAATGATGATGAAGATGTCGATGATGATGGTGATGATGATGATGATGATGATGATGATGATGATGATCATCATCATCATCTTCATCACCATCATGATCATCATCCTCATCTCATCATCATCATCATCTTCATCTTCATCATCGTCATCATCATCCTCATCACCATCTTCTTCATCAACATCATCATCATCATCTTCATCACCATTGTCATCATCATATCATCATCATCATCATCTTCATCATCTTCATCACCATTGTCACCATCATCTCATCATCATCATCATCATCATCATCATCATCATCATCATCATCATCTTCATCTTCATCACCATTGTCACCATCATCTCATCATCATCATCATCAACATCATCATCAAAATATTCATCATCATTGTCATCTCCCCCTTCCTCATCAACATCTTAATCATTATTTTCATCTCCCCCTTCCTCATCAACATCTCCATCATCGTCATCTTCTTCATCATCACATCTTCATCAACTTTATGTATCCCCATGACAAAGGAAATTACATGAACGCGTACACGCACCTACGCGTGCGCGCTGCTAAACACGCGTGCGCACTTCCATGGACTCGTGCACATACTTATGCGTGCGCGCCTCTTTGCATGCACGCGTGTATGAATTCAAATTGTTTTTGGCGCCCTTGCAGGCCTGGAATTAGCTTCGGACTGCACCTTTAGGCTCGGTCTGATTTATCTATGATTTATGGCAGAACATATCAAACGCTGCAACTTCCTATTTTTCATAGCTAGTTCTGCATAAGCTCCATGAGTGCACTGCAGATGAAATTGCACACACTTGTCGAGCTCTGTGTGTAGATTCCAAATATATAATTTTTTAATAGATCTGTTGTTGTTCTCTATTTTTAATTCATTTTAAACTGCACTCATGTCAAATTCGTAAAAAACATAGGTCGTTTATTTGGCCTATAACTTTTGATTGGCTTACCTATTTCGAAAATGGAAAAGAACCCACATAAGAGAACGAAAATACCTACAACCTAACAAAAAAAAATGCATTTTGATTATTTTTAGACCATGATATGGTGGATTAAAACTTGACCATGTCCTTTTAGGGCTTCACTGACTTCGGTAATTTAAAAAAAATATAAAATTAACTATTAAAATTTTGGAAAAATAGCTCCGAGAAATATTTGTCTGTTGCCTACGCCTCTACATATTTATTTTCTCATAAATTGAAAATTTACATAGCAAATAGGTAGGTCAACAAAAACATGTGCATTATGTTTTAGAAAAAAAATAACATACCAATCTTCGAATAATGACATTTTGGGGTGGTTATACCACTTTTCCATAAATAAAAGTTATATATTCCGGAAGGTCATCCGTTTTTCTACGTTTCATCTTTTTACACCTAATCGGAAAAAGTTTTGTAGGTACCTCTAATAATTGATTTTAATGATAATATTTCTGTTTTTCCAGAATGTCATTGCAACTAACGTGTCATAATTGGGTATCATTACCTTGCACCAGCCCTAACCTAAAACTTTTGGAGAATGTTTCAAGTTTTGAATGACCTTTTTTGGGATAAAAAAATTGTGAATGAATTACTTCTAGACCCTCAACATTGGTTAACTAAGTGAGAGCTTTCCAATAGTCCAAAGATCATCTTGATTAGAGTTTGTATGAAGGGGTTGTGCCTTCAACAACTTGATTTATGCTTTGGACACCATAGTACCAAGTGGATGCCACAATAGCTCTCATGACAACCACATGTGGAGATAATTACACGTTGAATCTCAAGAAACTTGTAGAGGGTCCAAAACACCAACTCTCATCAAGAGTTGGGCTATACAAAATCCTAACCATGGATGACTATTAAGACATGTTAAAAATTGATTTTCCAGGAAATGAAAAGGCTTCGTTATTAAATTTAACAATTTACTATTCCAAAACTAAGCATAGGAAATGCGTAGGATATTTGAGTATAATACATGAAGAAGATCTTGTAGTAACTAATGACATGGGAAAATGTCATGGTCCCAATTCATGGTCTTTTACAAATCAGTTCATTCCCTTAATTAGTCAATATATAGATTCTCCTATAGGATGATATATGAACTATTATATGAAAATACAAACTAAAATGTCAAAATGTACACATAAGTGATTCCAAAGAGTAGAGGTGTTATACTTGCAAAGCCATAAGAAGGGTTATTTGGTCTATTTTTTGTAGGAAAGGTCTAAATTTTGTAGCAAACAAAATCTAGATAATAGTAAGTTATGTGAATCTCCATCCAAAGTGCTATTTACATGAGCATACAAGATAAATCTAGTTTGACATTTTATATTCTAACTCTTCATAATATGTCATATTTTTCTTTCATTTGGTCACAACCCTTATTTGCAATAGTCACAAGAGGGGAATGTAATTTAAAAACCACACAACTCGCATATCAACTACATATGTAATTTAGTTCCATAATTGGCCAATAATAACGAGAATGCATTGTAATTTAAAAAACACACAACTTGCATATCAACTACATGAAGCAATTTCATTCCATAATTGATACTATGACTATTAATGTTCCTCTACACTAGTTCACATTTCAAATCGATTTAGATGTTATTGTTCATAAATGTATAAAGAGGGTTTGAATCACTAATTGAAAATATGTAGTGAATGGTTGTAACATCAAAAGAACATCCATAAAGGGATGTACAAAAGATGCAAATAACATTGAGTGTTGTGAGTTTTGCATGAAAGACATATGGTACTTGAAAGTATGCATGGAATTGCAAATGTCTAACAATTGTGTCCATGAAATAAGAAATTGTTGTTTTGAGAAGTAAGATGATTGATGTTTGTCAGCTAACCTTAGCCTTGAAATTTGATGAAGTTGATTAAATTTGTTGGAAATATATGAGTTCTATGAAGTAACAATAATTTTCTTCTCTTGAATTCGAGAGGAATATTAAGAAGACCGGATTTTAAGAATGTGATATGAATAGTTTTACACATTAGACATTACTAGTAGATACAAGTGTTACTTTGGAAGGCATTCTAACATGTACTTAGACATTATGAATTTGATGAGTTAGGTGTTGAAGTCCCATACTTTTAATATTCTATGGAGAACAATATCGAGAGGTGTCACGTCTTTCCTTATTTTTCTCTTCATCACAATTGCATGGGAAGGTGTCAAGACGGAACCAAATTTTGCCACAATCACATGAGAAGGTGTCAAGGTAACGTATGATTGTAATTTTATCTTATAAATCATCACATTTAGTTGACATATTATGTATATGTAATACATTTAGTTGACATATTATGTGTATTTAGGAGTGTAGTAAATGTCACATATTATGTATATTTATGATTGTAGTTTATTATTTGGATGGAAGAAATGTATTGTAATTTAATTATAATTTAATTAAAATAGAGAAAATATTAGAACTGAATCTTTAAAAATTATATGTAAATAATTTTTTTAAAATTTTAGTTTTAAAAGATAATTATTAAAAAATAAAAATATAATTTATATGTAAATATTTGTTTTTATAAATTTTAGTTTTGAAAAATAATTTAAATTGTTATAAATTATATGTAAGATTTATTTTTCAAATTCGTAGTCACTAATTAGACCTTTTGAAATTATAAATTATTTTGAAATTTAAATACTTAAATGTTTACATTTCAATATATTATAAATCTATTATCTCGAATAATTCTAGATTTTGCTAATTATTAATTAATGATTATGAATTTTTAGAAAAAAATTGACGTAAGTTTGAGTTATAAGTTTGAGTTTTGAGAATTAGTTTAAGTTAGGATGTGATAGCTCTCCTTCAAAGATTTGACTTTTTTTATATTAAAGTATCTTATAATTGTTTGTTTTACCTAACTAACTATTATTAGGGAGAAGTGTAATTCCATTTTTATTTTAATTAAATATTAAATAAACAAAAAATTTACAATTCTAACTACAATGTATTCTATTTAATTAAAATTAAAAGAATTAATTAGAATATATGGTTAGATATAAGTTATTTGTTATTTGATAGATTTTGAGTTAAGATGGATATCTTTATAGAAAAAAGATGGATATATTCATAAAAAAATTAAATATATTTGAATGAATAACCAATATAGATCTACCTCTTGAGACTTGGTAAATCCAGAGTTAAGATAGATCTATAGTGGTTTAAATACATTAATATTTACACCTTAATATTTCCACATATTAATTGGGTTGTACAACCACTAGATTTTTCATGGACTTTAGAGTTGGTAAGTTTTGAATTTTGATATTAAAACAATTTTTTTAAAAGTAATTTTTTATTGGCAGATGACACAAGATGTTAGTCTTGATTTTTGTAGTGGCAATTGCCCCATGTCCAGTGACATCACTATCTCAGTGATTATGTTTGTTGAGTGTGTAGCTATGGTATATTTGCGTTTAGCTTGTCCAATGCTTTTTTTTTCACCAAAAAAAAGTACTTACTATTAATACAAGTAATATTAAGATGAAATACACAAGCACCCGCTAAAGAAGCGTCCACAACAGGCCCAAAAAATCCCTCCAAAACACAACCAACCACCATTGACAAACATTGACAAACAAGGAAAAATAATTGACCAAATTACACCGAGCCAATAAAAAGACCCAGATTTGTTTGAAAATGAGAGGCTCACTGCGAGGGTTTAAACCAGGAACCCAACGTTTCAACACCACTCTCAAGAAAGTAATGGTTGAATAAACAAAATGGACATTGAGAGTTTAACTAACCCCTAAAAGCAAGATTCACTCAATTTGTACTTTAATTCATGCCACCTCTGGAACAACAAAATATCCAGTTTTAACATCCAGTTTTAATGTCCAATGCTAGTTGACTGTTGGTGAAGTTTTCTACTTTTTTTAAGGAAATGGTTGATTGCATATCTTACCAGTCAAGAGAGAAAGCTCTTATGGGATTCTATCGATTTTTTTTGACAAGACGACGTAGGATACGAATCCCGAATAGACAAGGGATGCACGAGCAAATGATTGAAATCTTACTCACCTGCTTAGAGGACAGTTATTTTACAAAATAAATTTATGTTTAGCACCATTTAGAAGCAATGTGACGGAAGGAAAACTCTCAAAGAAGGCCGAGCACTACGATTTAAGCAGTGAAAGGATCAAGATTCTTCTTGTAACCCTAGTGTTTATGCTTAAAATGGGCATCCAAATGAGAAGAAGAATTGGATTTTGAGGCTACTGACTCGATGGAGCATTGCCATTGTATAATTGGGTATGTAGAAACGTGCAAATCCGGCTCCATTTTTCCAGAGGTTCTGGAGAATCAAACACAATCTTGGAATGTATACCTGCAACCTGGTATCAGAATGTCAAAATGCATACTTGCAACCAGGACCGGAGAGCAACACTAGGCAGGTAGGCAACCTGCTCACAGCAGTCCAACACTGTTTGCACCTCATCACCTAATTCCTGCAAACAAATGTGGGTGTCCACCGCATGGCCCCGTATGTCATATAATAACCATTCAAATTCTCTCAGCTGACGAGTTGATGAACCCCACTCCATGTCAGAAAGACGAGCATAATAGCCACGCCCAAGATGATAGGGAGCGCGCGCACGCGCTCACGAACCATGGCATGCACTGAGACGAGGCTATCCCACAGGTTAGGAGACCTAGCCACCATCGTTATTATGAACCATAATGAGTAATTGGATAACAAATGTTGAAGCATGTGAATCTTTTCAAGTTAGCTGGAAGTTTTATTGTCATTAAAACCATAAACCATAGTAGCATAATTCCAGTATGGATATGAATACAATTAGATACTGAAAAAATACATAATAAAAAAACTAATAGAATGTATAATACTTTTAATCAAATATTCACAAATATAACATAAATATACATAGACATTTATATAATAAAATCAAGGTGTTGACATTAGCACACATACATAGATATAGACATACATAGACATTTATAAAGGTGTTGACATTAGCACACTGCCAGCCCTGCCCAAGGATACACGTCAGCAGCTGAGAGCATAAAAACTATTGTAAAACATTGGTTTATAAATTAACCTCAGTTTGCTATATGTCCCTTGCATACACGTGGACATAATAAACTTCATCTACATCTTTCATTTCTAATTATTCCTTTTGTGATATCCTCATTATTTTCTCTTCTATATCTCGCGAGTTTACAATATCAATAGAAATATTGTCAGGGCACCCATAAATATTAACACTGCACTCAACTGACTCCACTGCTCGCTCAATAGCTTTGTTCTCCCGCGAAACCCACGTAGCCACGGAAATTGTCGAACGACGAGCACTCTTTTCAGATCCCAGTAGCTTAGTTAGTGATTCCAAGTTCATTACCATATCTTTCATTTTATCTTCTGCAATCTCGTTTTCCTTTTGAAAGTCCATGAAACACTGTGCTTCAATTGTTGACCCACCCGTGCCTCTACTGGAGAAACCCACCGTAAATGGAAGCAAGACGAGAGATTTAGTGCTAAGGCTAATGTTGGAGACAAGAGGGAACCTTCCCGTCACGACCTCCAAGCCCAATTCAATCCAGTCGGCTAGGTCGAAAAACTGGACTTGGGGCATTAGGATTAACTCGACTTCAACTCCCATTGAGTGTGTGGTGGTGCAATCCCCTTATGTTCTCTTTGAGTCGTAGAAGGTATGGGTTGACCATGTCGTGGATGATTCATAGACCTTTTTGACACTTGTCACCTTCATGGAAGTACAAAATAAGCGCGTTGAATTTTTCGAAAAACCATCGCTAAAGCAACGCCGTTGAGGAACAAGCCGCAAACCACACTAAATGCTTCCCACGACAAGCTCGAATTGGTGTTGAAGCTTCCAGTCAACCACAATGCTAAATCTTCATTGCATACATGACATCAGTTTGCAAATGCGCAAAGATGAAAACAACTGATCCCTAGGCACATATCAAATGTAGTCTATATATATTTTTCAAAGACGTGCTTGCAGCCTTGGAGCTTTGCAAATCAACTCTACTAACATTTAATAACAAATCATATATTCTACATGTTGTTATCGTGCTTGGCATTTGCAATTCTCATTTACATATCTATGCATCTTTCACCAAAAAACATATAAACTTGAATTAGAAACTTTAGTTTAAACAATTAAGTAAAAAGTTAAGTAAACTATCATGTGTGATGTGATATCTCTCCTACCAATTAAGAAGTCAAAGATCTGACTATTTGACACTATAAATTATCTTATAATTTAAATACAAATTAATGCTTACATCTTAATACTATTATAAATCTGCCACTTCTTTAAGTACTAATAATAATAAAGTGAAATCATAAATTTAAGTTTTGAGAATTAGATTATGTTATAGGTAAGATCTCGCATCCAAATTGGAGATCATAGTTTTGACTTTTTTTAATACGTTCGATTATTTTAGATTTAAATATATTAATATTTACACCTTAATATTATTATAAATCTAGTTGCTCAAATAATTCTAAATTTGTATTAATTTATAATTGTTTTATAAAGAAAACATAAACTTCAATTTCATTAATTAATTTAAATTGTTATACGTAAGAATTGAAAGGTCGGAGATTTGACTTTTCTTTTAAACTGTCCTAAACGATCTTATAATTTAAATACATTAACGTTTGCACGCTTTTTATTTAACGTCCTAAATGATCTTATAATTTAAATACATTTATCTTACATTTAAATCTGTACATCAGAAAACCTTCAATAAATCCGACTTGAAATGGATTTCTGCTAATTAGTTAGTGTTACGATTTTTCAGGACAGTTTATGCATGCTGTTTTGGTTTTGGTTGTGAAATATTTATTTTTATGGTTAAGTTCGTAAAATGTTCAAAAGTTTCAGAGATTTCATTAACAAAGTTTTTTATATATTTTGGATGGTAAGTTAAGCAAATTCATCTAACTATCTAACCTAGTGGATGGAATAAAATCCATTTATCCTTATATAAAAAAAAAGTTGTAAAGACTTATTCAACTTCAAATTCCTTTATATATATATGTGGATCATAAAGAGTTCTGGAGGAGGAGAATAGTAAGTCCAGGCAACACCAGGCAGGCAGATGTTGTCACATTTTGGGGAGAACCCCATGGCTTAATAGACTGTACATACGTTGCAGCAACTTTCTTGCATACCTGCTTTTTTCTTCTTTTGGAATGTCTCTTTGAGGCGGCTGGCCTCTTATATTAAATATTGAAGCAGCTGGAACTTGGAATTATGGAGACAGTGATGCTGTTTTACTGGTTTGGGCTTTTAGCATTGATTTACTGTGCCCATTTTGTAATTGCTGTTGAAATTTCAGTGCTGGGAGATCCAGAAATGAAGAGCAAACGAGTGAGAGTGGCCCTTGAAAGCTGGAATTTCTGCAATGAAGTCGGTGAAGAAGCGCCAGGAATGGGCAGCCCTCGATATGCAGATTGTTCGGACTATGAATGTCCAGGTAAGCTAAATTATTAAAAGTAAAATGGACTAAATATTCAAGCATAACATTCAATATTTTTTATTACACCGTAATGTCCTTGCTAAAAGGTCGCCCTTTCAAATATTTGTTATTTACTTAATAATGCCCTGAAATGCTACTAACGTATATTGCATAATATTTGTTTGCCAAGAGCACCTGAGTGGGCCTAATGGTTAAGAACATGTGTTATCTCTGAGGAGGTCACAGGTTCAAAACCGGCGGGGGGTAGGGTTGCTCATTGGCCTGCTGTGACAAGGCTCGAAGGGTAGGCGACCTTGGGATAAAAGGTCTCGGGACGTCAAAATATTTGTTTGCCATACTGACGTATTTGTATATCCTTTGACTGACGTACAGAATCAAACAGCTGTAGAGTAAAACATAGAGTGAAAGAGCGCGACAATAGATTACATGCAGGCCAACGGTTTCCGAATACATCCTTCAAATCTTACAGTAATCCAGACCTGTATGCAGTGGAAAAGGAGTTATACCTTGGTTCCTTGTGCGAAGTTCGTGATGCATCAAAACCATGGCAGTTTTGGATGATCATGTTAAAGAATGGAAACTTTGACACAGAATCCGGTTTATGTCCTTCAAATGGTAAAAAGGTAGCTCCTTTTAAACAACCAGGAAGCTTTCCCTGCTTCGGTAAAGGCTGCATGAACCATCCTCTTGTATACCATAAACCATCAATGGTTCAATCAGGAGGCAGATTGAAAGGCAGTTTTTATGGATCTTATGATTTGGATGCTGATTTAAAATCAGGAACAGAAAATATCTCTTATTATTCGGTAGTATGGGAGAAGAACCCTAAAACAGGGAGTTGGGTATTTCACCATACATTGAAAACTTCGAAGAAGTATCCATGGTTGATGTTGTATCTGCGAGCTGATGCTACACGAGGCTACTCTAGTGGATACCATTATGAAACTCGAGGGATGATGAACCAAATTCCAGAGTCACCAAATTTTAAGGTTCGCTTGACCCTCAATATAACAAAGGGGGGTGGTTCAAAGAGCCAGTTTTATCTCACTGATATTGGGAGTTGCTGGAAAAATGATGGAAGGCTATGTGATGGGGATGTAGAGACTGATGTTACTAGATACAGTGAGATGATCATTAATCCAAATGTTACAAATTGGTGCAAACCAGGAGAGTTTTCTCTTTGTCCTCCTTATCACATCACTGCCAATGGTACCAAGATCTATAGAAATGATACAAAGTACTTCCCATATGCTGCATACCACTTATACTGCTCCCCAGGCAATGCAAAGGATCTGGAGAAGCCTTTTGTCCCTTGTGATCCATACAGTAATCCACAAGCACAGGAAATAATGCAGTTATTGCCACATCCAGAATGGGCAGTCCATGGCTATCCCTCCAAGAGTGGAGAAGGATGGATTGGTGATCCTAGAACCTGGGAACTTGATCTTGGAGGCCTTTCCAGCAGATTATACTTCTATCAAGTAAGTAATTTCTTTGTTTTACTAATAGTTTTATCTTAAGTATCACTCACCGTTATTGCTTACCTCGAGTGAATGATAAATCCACTTTAGTTAGCCATTTAAATGTTGGTTTCTATTTCTTGCTTAAAGGAGATCAATTTAGATGCCCTATATTTGACTTGATGGGTGTGGGGTTGCAGGATTCTGGGACTAAACCTGCAAGGAGAATATGGCCTTCCATTGATCTTGGCACTGAAGTATTTGTGAGTGACGATGATGAAACCGCAGAATGGGCTGTCAGTGACTTTGACGTTGTCATTCCCGTGGAAAATAAGTAACTTCATGGAGATGATGTATTATGCAGAATAAATCTAGCAAGGATATAGATTCAACTATTTATGGGACTAAACCTGCAAAGAGAATATGGACTTCAAATGAGCTTGGCACTGAAGTATATGTGAGTGACAAGGATGAAATAGTAGTATGGACTATTAGTGGTTTGCAGAAATAAATCACAAAAGCATCTGGACACGGGGTTTTTGTTCTCAATATTATACTAAGTGAATTTATATTGGGATTTAATATTTTAAAAATATAAGTAATATATTGTTTAGTATATAGTTCAAAGGGTATCTTGATGGGCTAGCTCAAGTGGATGAGTGCTGTAAGTTGTGAATAGAAGGTCTCCCAGGTGGCTACACATTGTTATATAAGGACCTCACTTATCCCAGAGGGTTTCCCCATAACATGTTCCAATGAAAAAAAAATATAGAGTTCAAGGGGTACTTTTAATATATTAAAAACATATAGATATTAGGGGGTTTATAATTATGTTTCTAGGGGGTTAAATAGAGTTATGGGGATTTTGAATAAGTACTCTATATCTAAAGTTGTTTTGAGTTAAATCAAGGTGGTGTGAATCAGAATTTGTTTGTAGTCATATTGGTGTTAGAATATGTATGATTTATGAGTGAAAATGGTATGAATTAAATTGGAATGATTGTTTATAAAATTTACCTATGTTCATTCGGGCCATCCTAAAATATCTTATCTCACTAAGATTTATTATTTCACCCTACAAAGTTTCTATGGGTTGTAAAAGTTGTGTCATATCATAAATTAAGGGTAAAATAAAAAGGGTTGTTAAAAATGCAATGAAAAAAATTGATACCTAAAATATCTAATAAAAATAAGAAATTTTTTAATTAAAAATGTATTCAATCATGGCCATGTTGCTAATTGGTTGAGTTTTTTTTTTTCCTTTTTTTATCATACATTCACTCATTATCAACCAATTTTGATTGTGTTATAAATATTTTTTATGCCATTAAAATACCAACTCCATGATAACAATTTTATGTTTGTCACTTATTCTAGTTTATTCTAATAAGTTTGAAATGGCCCAGGCATATTAAAATGCTAACAAGTTGTATCATTATATCATTGTATGGCTATTTAACTTTGAGTTATGATTTTAAATAATGAAAATATTATTTTATCTTACACATTCATGAGAAAGAAAATGGTGAGAATAATATAATTTTATAGTTCATTCCTAAAGAAGATGAGAATAATATAATTTTATATTTCATTCCTAAAGAAGATGGTGAGAATAATATAATTTTATATTTCATTTCTATTAACCCTTACATACACATAATTTTCAATTAGGACTCGTGTTTGGTAAGATTTTTCTTTATTAGTATCTTATTTTTAATGCCTTATAACAAGTCATTATTATATTTAGGTACAAATTTTTGCATGATATTAATATCAAATTTGATTTCAATTTATATATGTTGAAATTTATATATCTATCAATATTTATTATTTGCAATTTTAATAATTAATTCTAATGTTAAATATTTCAACATATATATGTTGAAATTCTTATATCTATTAATCTTTCATTGCAATTTCAACAATTATACGTGTTAATATGACATCCCAATAATTGTTTTGCGAATAGTTATCAGTATGTTAACATGATTCCAATCTACTTTTAATAACAAAGAGATCCATGTGTTGGTAAGCCAACAATTTTTTTTCAAAATGTTATTGGTATTTTGATGCACATCCAAATTACATACCCCCAATGATAGAAGGATTCAATGTGTTCGTTCCCTATCCTTTTTTGTAAAACAATCATCAATAGTATGTCATTAGGACACCAAACTTACATCAAACTAATTTGTATCCTAACACACCATAATGTCACATGAAATTCATAGAAATGTCATAAGGATTTCAATAACATATCCCAACACACACTATAATGTCACATGATTGTTGTAAAAATGTATCCCATCACACAACATAATGTCTTATGATGGTCATACCAACATCAAAATTACATATCTAAATGTTGATACACGTGTCATTACTACAACAAGTATTTTTCTAGGGAATTGGAATTTTGACATGGTCTAGATTCTTTTTAAAATATATATTAGACAACCATCCATTTTGACGTGGTCTAGATTCTTTTTAAAATATATATTAGACAACCATCCAATTAAGATTAGTCCAAATTTTTTATCACTCCCCCATATTTGACTATATGGATCTTCTATCAACCAATTAAATACACCATGACTGGGTATTCATTGACCTTGAAAGCACGATTGCACTAGTTGGAAAGTGATAATTGTGAACTAGGCAAAAAAGTTGTGTTCTTTACAGGTCATTTCTCTTGATCAATGGTGTATGAGAAGCGAAGAACTCTGGGCCTCGTTTATTGATCTGTATATTGATCATATTTTTCATGAAAAAGACTCTAAAGCCGTTTCTTTTTTGAAGGATGCACTTTAGGGGGTTGACTTGGTCTCCTCCATTTGGAGGAATATGTGGAAGGCTTGATTGAATTTCAAGATTTCGTTCTCTACTTATCATAATGTTGGTGGTTCCTAGTGGCTAGACAGTTGATAGACTGTTTCTTTTGTCAAGTTATGTCTTATTGATACCCCTTGTTGTTTGGGTTACTCGTTACATGTTATCTGATGTGCAAAGCCTTTATGCTAATATTAAATATATGAGGTATAGTATGAAGGAATCTATTTTGAATGATGGTTAAAATGTTATTTGCTTTGTTGATACCATTTATATGATTCATACTTTCATTATTGTTATGTACTTTTTGATTTCTATGAATAATAAAAGTAATGTTTTTTTGGCTTGAGAAAAGAGTTGAAAAGTCATTTTAGAATCCATGAAGATGGGTGTCTATTTTGGGGGGTCCCGTGAGAAAATAAATCTGAGTTTTTCATGTTTTCCAACTTTCGGCGAATAAAAGTGATATTTTTGTTTGGAATTTCACCTTTCACTAAAAATAAAACTTTTAGAGAATTATGTTAGCTTGCTATCCATATTTTTTTCAATTTTTTATATTGAGATTTGATATGTCGATTCGGCAAATGTTGGACAGTGTGTTCTTATAAATTGAAAGGACTACAAAATAGCCATGTTTTGTTGCACACGTAAAATCATTGTTAAACTTGTTTTTTGCAAAAAACAAATATGCTACGACAATCTACACACAATATACTACTGCATGACTATAATTTTGTAACCAATGGATTTATATACTAATTATTATATTTTTTTGAATTCGATTAATGGGGAAACCTTGTCATTTTTCAACATATTTTTTGTCGCAAAACTTTTTTCTCAACTGAATATAAAACTAAAAAATCTATGAATACCCTTTT
Organism: Larix kaempferi; assembly: GCA_027924585.1. NCBI lineage: Eukaryota > Viridiplantae > Streptophyta > Pinopsida > Pinales > Pinaceae > Larix > Larix kaempferi. The sequence goes on from BSBM01000887.1 coordinate 18,242,377, forward strand.
CAAGTAGACACGCCAATTAACTGCACTATAGTTTTTTCAATTTTTTTGATGGTGTATTTTTAAAGCTATGGATTTTTCATTTCATCGCATTTTGAAAGAGATGAAACTAAACTCGACACATGTTAAGAAAAAAAATAATTAAAAATATCATATCCCACCTATACACAACAAAATCTATATATTTGGAAAGAAGATTCAATAACGAAACTATTGGTATCAAGTCTGATAGTCGCTTTGTAGTGTAAGAGATTCTTTTTACCTTCCAAAAATGGAGAAACCTCAAAACTGTGAGGAAACGTGAATTTTTCAGGTTCGAGAGGTGATTCGGCCGAATAACCTTTTTCCGTAACGGAGACGTCACTTATAGCAAAGGTTATTCGGTCGAATAACCAAACGTAAAAAAAACTCGTCGGCCGAAAAACAAAAAAAAAAACTAAATACGTTCATTATTTTCACACATTTTAATTTCGCATATTTCTGGTCAGAATATTTTTGAAGGGGTTTTCTAAGGAGTTTTTTTTTGCAAAGGGAATTTTTTTTACAAGGTATTTTTCTTCTTATTTCTTTCCAAGGGGCACATTGAAAGAGTTTTTTTCTAAAGCATTTTTGCAAAATGAGTTTTTATTCCAGGGTATTTTTGCACTTTTTATTTCTTTGCAATGGGTTTTTTCAAGGTGTTTTTTTCTTCCAAAATGGTGCTTTTAAAAAGTTTTTATTCCAAAGTATTTTGTGCAAAGAAGTTTTTATTCCAAGTTATTTTTTCAAAGGAGTTGTATTTTTCCTTCTTATTTCCTTTGAATTTTTTTTTCAAAGAGTTATTTTCCCAAGATATTTTTGCAAATGAGTTTATTTATTTGAAAATGGGTTTTTTCAAAGTTTTTTGTTTTCTAGATATTTTTGCAAAAGACGTTTTTTTTATAAAGTATTTTCCAAGTGGTTTTTTCAGAAAATGTTTCTTTCCAAAGGGTGCATTTACAGAGGTTTTATTCCAAGGCATTTTTGCAAATAAGCTTTTATTTCAAGCTATTTTTGCAAAGGAGATGTATTTTTCCTTCTTATTTCTTTGAAAATGGTTTTTTCAAAGAGTTGTTCTCCCAAGTTATTTTTGCAAAAGAGTTATTTCTTTGCAAGGGTTTTTCCAAATAAATTTTTTCCTAGGCATTTTTTCAAAAAAGTTTTTTTTCTAGTAGTTTTACAAAGAAGATTTATTTAGAAGATGTTCTTATTCTTTTCCAATAGGTTTTTTCAAAGGTGATTTATTGTCAAGGAGTTCTTATTTCATTCAAAGAAGGTTCTTTTCAAAGGAAATTTGTTTCCAATGAGTTTTTCTTCAAAAGACTCTCACAAGATTTTGATAAGGTAAAGTAAATTTCAGTTCATGTGTTTATAAATTTTGTAACTATTTTAAATCTTAATTTTGTTTTTTACTATAAAGTGATGATTCTTTAATTTATCATTTATAGATTAAACAATCATGGGCAGTAAGAGAAACCATACAAAAAAATATAATCGTAAACGTGATGATGATGATGATAATAGAGAAAAAAAAAACTTAAATATCATGCCAACAAAGCAAGCTTTGTAGAAATGCAAGCTACAATTATTCAAGATATAAATACAGTTTTACATGATAATGTTGATGAAATGGAAATTGAAAATAGAGTACAAGAAGAACAAATTGAAGTTGAAGAGACCATTGTTGAAGATGTAAATAGTGATTTACATACTAATGCCGATGAAGTCAATATTGAAGATCAAGTTCAAGAACCAGAAATTGGACCAGATATGGATATGTCATGTATTTTCCAAATTCATTTTTTATAATGAATTGTATTTTTAGATACATGTTAAATTAAATTTAACTTGATGTATAGGTACTTTCACCATTGATGATGAAATGTTAGAAAACGTTGATTGCAACAAATATGGAAAAAAAATATCCATACATGCTACACGATATTGGGTTCAAAAAATTTATGATGATGTTCTGAAGAATTATTCAATAACAAGTTAAGCACAAATTTTGAGATGTTTATTAGTGACCAAGAAGTTAGAAGATGCTACATCATTATTGGGTATTTACAAGGCAAACAAAGAGTCGAAATTGAAACATAATGTGATAGAAAATATAGGTAATGCAATAAAAAAATTTGAAAAATCTAGGAAGAAAGATATCAGTGCTGCACAAAGAGCAATTCATACAGCAATTGTTTCGGCTAGTACTAAACAAAAACGTTTGACAACACAACTAGCAAAAGCAGTTGGAACCTCAAGAAAGAAATTATAGAAACATAGCAAATTTAGAATGCAAATAGATGAAAATGATGAACTTGCTTGTTGGGAAATTATTTGTAGACAGCCTTACAAGGATAGAACAAAAGTAGGTGTTAAAGATATTGTACGGGAATATCGGTTGACACATAGATATTGTACGGGAATATTGGTTGACACATGCTCGAGTTTCACCAAATTCAAGGGATGTGATACAACAAAGAGTATCACGAGGAGTATATGTAAGAAGTCCAAAACATATAATAGATATGACACAAGTACAATTGTTCAATAAATTCAAGGAAGATCATCGTCGAATTAATGTGTCAATCATTACATTTGTGCAACTAAAACCATGGTATGTTAGACCTATTACTATACGTGACACATATTTTTTCCGTTATCATGTGCAATTTCAATTATATTATGACACGTTTCTTGAATTTGGTAAAATGTTTTGGACAAATTCACCACCTCTGTCCACAATACGTGAATTCATATCTCAAACCCTATGTGAGAGAAATCCGATGAAGTATTTTATAATAAGAAATGTGTCAATGGAAAACATTGTAATCGTTGTGGAAATTTGGTTTTATTCCACAATAAATATTCTATCGATACTGATCACTCGTTGTCAAATGTAACCATTGATTGGAGAAGATATGAATACATTACAATTTCTAGTGATGCACATTCCAAAAGGATTGATTTGCGAGAAGATAAAATAGGTGTGACAGATTTTCTCAAGAAATTTGAAAGTGAAATTTATAAATACACCAAGCATTCACATAGAGCACGATGGCAAGACCTTGAATTCAAATAGTCTCGTGAAATTTTTCCACCGAGAACAATTTTGTCAGTGGTTGATTTTGCAGAAAACTACACATTTGCTGCACAAAAATAGATACAGAGTGAATACTATCATTCTAACCAAGTTTCGATATTTGTCCATGTTTTATATAGACATTCTCAACAAGATGTTGATGGCATTGAAAGCATGTGTGACAATCGAGATGTCATTAAAGAATATCACTTTTATATTAGCGATGATCATACACACGATACACATTTTGTTCAGCATTGTATTGAAAGTATTTTCTATGATTCACTAAAGGGACATGATGTTAAATTCAACGAGCATGGGATATGGTCGGATGGATGTGCATGACAATTTAAATCTTCACGATCATTTTATTGGGTATGTCGACTTCATAAAGCATTGAACATTAAACATCGCTAGAATTTCTTTGAAAATGGACATGGAAAAGGTGAACATGATGGTGCAGGAGCATGCGTAAAAAAGTACTTCGAAGCTGGTAAATGAACCATAGTTCCGCATGATTTCATTTAGCCGTAGAGGTTGTCCAATGGTGTAAATCACATCTAAGCCAAGATTATAATCGACAATCAGAAGATGTGCGCAGGTATGTACACAAATGTTTTAATTTATATTTCATTGTCAATTTAAAAAATTGTACACTAACATCAAAATTTGTCATTAGTGTAGGCTTTTTTGGTTTGTTGGGGTTCAAGATATAAATAGATCAATACCATACGACGCTAGCACCATACATGGGACTAGAGATTTTCACTCTATTCAAACAAAAGCCTTCCAAAACGTGTATGCATTTGACAATAGAAAACAATCATGCTTTTGTCATATTTGCACTGAAAATATTGAATCTATAGAAGTTTTTGAAAACATAATGAATAACTACGTAAAACATTGGAAACACACAAAGATTAATCCTAAAAGAAAAATGCCACTAGCAAGCGTAGCAGAATTAGAATCAGAAGAAATAGCAATATCATCTGATGGTGACAGAATTTCAGATCTTGTTAGAGAAGGTAATGATCAAGTACAATTGTTTTGTCGATTGTTCATTCTTGTCCATCACCTTATACATATATATTAGTCAATTTAATTGATTTAAAAATCCTAACATCAATTGTAATTTGCACAGGGGATGTTTTCGCTGTGATTGCACCTATAGACAACAACGAAAATGTGAAGTATTATTTGATGTGATGCATTGAAGGAAAGATGAAGTTATTAGAAGATTACAATGACAACGGATATACATATGAGAGAGGATCCATCATTTTAAAGGGCTATTTTTTTTAGCAGACCCATATGACTGAAAATTATGTCTACTTTCAGGATTATGAACCTTATGTTATATGTTGTCAATATAGTCATTTAGTATGTGCATCGAATAAAATTGGTTCAAGTTCCATCGAAAAAAATAAAAAATGAAAATTGTCCAAATATGACCATGAATGGATAATTGAGGACGGCATTCCATTGCGATGTTTCTAACTATATCAAAAATTAATAGATCGATGTTTTTGTCCATGTCATTGTCAAATGTTATGTACAATATATTTTTTTCTTTCAACTATGTCTATGACCTTGAAAGGAAACTAGAATATAAGAGTTTAAATGATCGTATTCTAGTATGCTGAAATGAATTCAAAAATTATTTGGTAATAAAAACTTTAATGTATAATTTCATCTTAATTCTGTATAAAATGCTTTATTTGGGTCCCCATATGTCTATTAGACCACTTAAAGGATGAAATAACGGATGCAGATGTCCCCACTTTTCACCCCGAATCTTTACTTTAAAATACCACTTGTGTAAGTTTACATAACTGAAATCATGGCAAATGGAAACAATGATCATTTTTATTTTTAATCACACGCAAGGATTCTAGGATTGTGAAGCTTCTGCTAAATTAGATGAATGATTATTTACAACAAATCGATGAAAATTCATCAAATTGTTGTCTAAAATCATTGCTCTAATTTAGCACAAGCTTCACAATCTTGTAATATTTACTTATGATTAAAAAATAAAAAATCATTAAATCCCCATTTGCCATGATTTCAGCTGCATAAAATGTACCTAAACATTGAAAATATGAATCAGTTATACAAATTTCAATTTATCATTTATATATAAAATTCAACTTTTATGTTGAAACGAAAATTATATATATCAAACATTCTTTCTTAACATTCATTCATTCATTGCACCTATCACTTCCTTAACATTCATTCTTAACATTTCCTAACTTTCCTAACATTCATTATTACCATAACATTCATTCTCAACATTAATTTTTAACATTCATTTATTAGATATAACATTTGATCTTTACATTTCCTAACTTTAGATTGCACCTATCAAAACTTCTAAACATCAATTCTTAACATTCCATACATAAATTTAATAATACATACATTCATAAACATGCAAAAACATATTCTAAACCTTTATCACACCAAATATGCTAAATAATTAACAAAAAAAAGTAGAATTATTTAAAGCAAATACAGAATATGTAAGTTCAATGTACATATATATAATCCTCAAAAAATGTTCATAAATATGTGAGTTCAATGTACATATGTATAGTCCAAAAATAAATCCCCTCTATTTCCAAAACAAAGTTACAATCTATATATCAACAAAAAAAGAAGATGTCCACCGGGCTATCCTCCACTAGGGCCTCCCCTTGGACTCAACCCAGCTTGCAACATATATAAAAACAGATTATGAATATCATAAATTATTTAAACTAAATTCAAAAAATTAAAATATTAAACTTATATATCAAAGAACAATTCAATTATTAACAAAATTACATCAAATTCTCTAAATGCATATCCACCACTATCCTCCAAAAGAGTCTTCCCTTTGCCTCGAAAAGATTGAAGAGACCAAAGCTGCAACATGTATAAAATCAATTTATGAATCTCATAAATTACTTGAACAAATTTTAACTAAATGAACGCATATTTTTTGTCAAACTAATTTTGAAAGGGTTTTTAAAGGAGACATTTTTTGCAAAATGAGGTTTTTACAAGGTATGTTTCTTTTTTTTCTTTTCCAAAAGGCACATTGAAGGAGTTTTTTTTCTAAGGAATATTTGCAAGGAGTTTTTTCAAAATATTTCTTTTCTTATTGCATATTTGTAAAGAAGACATTTTTTGCAAAATGAGGTTTTTACAAAGTATGTTTCTTTTTTTCTTCCAGAAGGCACATTGAAGGTGTTTTTTTTCTAAGGCATATTTGCAAGGAGTTTTTTCAAAATATTTATTTTCTTAGACATGTTTGCAAGGAGGTTATTTGCAAGGATTGTATTTAAAAAGTGTATATTCCAAAGTATTTTTGCAAAAAAAATGTATTTTTTCTTCTTATTTCTTTGAAAGGGATTTTTTCAAAGAGTTGTTTTGGTAAGATAATTTACAAATGGTTTTTTTCCAAAGTAGTTTTGCACTTCTTATTTATTTGAAATGAGTTTTTTCAAATAGTTGTTTTGCTAAGGTATTTTGCAAAGGGTTTTTTTTCCAAAGTAGTTTTGCACTTCTTATTTATTTGAAATGAGTTTTTTCAAATAGTTGTGTTGCTAAAGTATTTTGCAAAGGATTTTTTTCCAAGGTAGTTTTGCACTTCTTATTTATTTGAAATGAGTTTTTTCAAAGAGTTATTTACTCAAAGTATTTTTGCAAATGAGTTTTTTTTTACAATGGTTTTTTCCAAGATATGTTTATAAATAAGTTTTTTTTCAAAGTACTTTTTCCTAGTGGCTTTTTTCGTAGATATTTTTTCGAAGATGTTTTTTTTCCAATGATTTTTACAAAAAAGATTTATTTGCAAGGTGTTCTTATTATTTTCCAATGGGTAGGTAATTTATTGTCAAGGAGTTTCTTATTTCTTTTCAAGAAGGTTTTTTTCAAAGAAGATTTTTGTTCAAAGAGTTTTTTCAAAGGAAAGTTAATTCCAAAGAGATCTTCTTCAAAAGACTCTTACAAATTTTTTATAAAGTGAAGTAAATTTCAGTTCATGTTTTTATAAATTCCGTAAATGTTTTTAAATCTTAATTTATTTATTTTTACTATAAAGTAATAATTCTTTAATTTATCATCTATAGATTAAACAATCATGGGAAATAAGAGAAAACGTAAAAAAAAGGTGATCGTAAACGTGATGATGATGGTAATAGAGAGAAACAAAAACTCAGATATATTGCCAAAAGACAAAAGGTTGCCGAAATGGAAGAGAGAACTATTGAAGATATAAATACAGATTTACATGATAATGTTGAAGAGATGGAAATTGAAAATAGAGTACAAGAAGAACAAATTGAAGTTGAAAAGACCATTGTAGAAGATGTAAATAGTGATTTACATGTTAATGTTGATGAAGTCAATATTGAAGATCAAGTTTAAGATCCAGAAATTGGACCTGGTATGTATATATCATATATTTTTCAAATTCATTTTTTTATAATGAATTTTATTTTTGGATATATGTTAAATTAAATTTAACTTGATGTATAGGTACTTTTACCATTGATGATGAAATGTTAGAAGACATTGATTGCGACAAATATGGAGAAAAACTATCAATACAAATTGCACGATATCGTGCTACAAAATTTTATGATGAAGTTCTCAAGGATTACTCAATAGCAGGACAAACACAAATTTTGAGATGTTTATTAGTGTCCAAGAAATTAGAAGGTGCTACATCATTATTGGGTATTCACAAAGCGACAAAAGAGTCGAAATTGAAACAAAATGTGATGGAAAATATAGGTGATGCAATAAAAAAATTTGGGAAATCCAGGAAGAAAGATATCAGTGCTGCACGTAAAGCAATTCATACAGGAATTCTTTCAGCTAGTACTCAACAAAAGCGTTTGACAACAGAACTAGCAAAAGCAGTTGGAACATCAAGAAAGACATTATACAAGCATAGCAAATTCAGAATGCAAATAGATGAAAATAATGAACTTGCTTGCTGGGCAATTATTTGTAGACAACCTTACAAAGATAGATTGGGAGCAGGTGTTAAAGATATTGTACGAGAATATTGGTTGGAACATGCTCGAGTTTCACCAAATTCAAGAGATGTGATACGCAAAAGAATATCACGAAATGTATATGAAAGCCAACCAAAACATATAATGGACATGACACAAGTACAATTATCAATAAATTCAAGGAAGATCATTATGGAATTAATATATCAATCACTACATTTGTGCAACAAAAACCATGGTATGTTAGACCTATTATTATACGTGATACATGTTGTTGCCGTTATCATGTGCAATTTCAGTTATATTATGACACATTTCTTGAATTTGGTAAAATGTTTTGGACAAATTCACCACCTCTGTCCACAATACGTGAATTCATATCTCAAATTTTATGTGAGAGAAATCACGATGAAGTATTTTATTCAAAGAAATGTGTCAATGGAAAACATTGTCATCATTGTGGAAATCTGGTGCTATTCCACAATAAATATCCTATCGATAATGATCAATCGTTGTCAAATGTAAATGTTGATTGGAGGAGATACGAATACATCAGTTATAGTACAAGTTCTAGTGATTCACATTCCAAAAGAATTGATTTGCTAGAAGACAAAATATGCGTAACAAATTTTGTCAAAAAATTTGAAGGCGAAATTTATAAATACACCCAGCATTCACATAGAGCACGATGGCAAGATCTTCAATTCAAACAGTCTTGTGAAATTTTTCCACCCGGAACAATTTTGTCCGTGGTTGATTTTGTTGAAAACTATACATTTGCTGCACAAAAAGAGATACAGAGTGAATACTATCACTTTGACCAAGTTTCGATATTTGTCCATGTTGTATATAGACATTCTCAATAGGATGTTGATGGCATTGAAAGCACATGTGACAATCAAGATGTGATTAAAGAATATCACTTCTATATCAGCGATGATCGTACACACGATACACATTTTGTTCAACATTGTATAGAAAATATTTTCTCTGACTCACTAAAAAAACGCGAAGTTAAATTCAATGAGCATTGGATATGGTCTGATGGATGTGCGGGTCAATTTAAATCTTCACGATCATTTTTTTGGTTATGTCGACTTCATAAAGCGTTGAACATTAAACATCGCTGAAATTTCTTTGAAACTGGGCATGGAAAAGGTGAACATGATGGTGCAGGAGCATGCGTAAAAAGAGCACTTCGAAGATGGCAAATGAACTATTATTCTGCACGGTTTCATTCAGCTGCAGAGGTTGTCCAATGGTGTCAATGATTATAATCAACAATCAAAAGATGTGCGCAGGTATGTACACTATTTTTTAATTTATATTATTTCTTGAAATTTAAAAAAATGTAAACTAACATTTAAGTACATGTACACTAACATTAAAAGTTGTTCTTTGAAAGTGATTCATCATTTATTGTGTAGGTTTTTTTGGCTTGTTGGGGTCCAAGATATAAATAGATCAATACCATATGACGCTTGCACCATACATGGGACTAGAGATCTTCACTCTATGCAAACAAAATCATTTCAAAACGTGTTTGCATTTGACAGTAGAAAGCAATCATGCTTTTGTCATATTTGCATTGAAAATGTTGAATCTACAGAAGTTTGTGAAAACATAACAAACAACTACGTAAAAGCTTGGAAACACACAGAGATTAATCCAAAAGGAAAAATGCCACTGGCAAGTGTAGAAGAGTTAGAATCAGAAGAAATAGCAATATCATCTGATGGCGATAGAATTTCAGATCTTGTTAGAGAAGGTAATAAACTTACTTGACTTTTAAGTTAATTGTTCATTCTAGTCTATCGCCATAATTATAGTCAATTTAATTCATTTAAAAATGCTAACACCAATTATAATTTGCACAGGAGATGTTTTCGCTGTGATTGCACCTTTAGACAACAACGAAAATGTCAAATATTATTTGATGCGATGCACTGAAGGAAAAATGAAGTTATTGGAGGACTACAATGACAACGGATTTACATACGAAAGAGGATCCATCATTTTAAAAGGCTAGTTTTTTCAGCAGACGCATATGACTAAAAATTATGTCTACTTTCAAGATTATGAGCCCGATGTTATATGTTGTGAGTATAGTCATTTAGTATGTGCATCTCGAATAAGGTTGGTACAAGTTCCATCAAAAAAATAGTTAAAAACCAAAAAATGGAAACTATCCATATGTGACCATGAACGGATAATTGAGGATGGCATTCCATTGTGATGTTTTTAACTATATATCAAAAATGAATTGATCTATGTTTTTGTCCATGTCAATTGTTGTGTACAATATATTTTTTGTCCATGTGTCACAACTGTTGTGCACAGTATATTTTTTCATTGAATTTTTATGAATATTATCTTGAATGACAACTAACATAAGAGTTTAAATGGTTGTAATTTAACATGCTTAAAAATGAATTCAAAAATTATTTGGGAATTCAAAAGTACTTTATTCGGGTCCCCATATGTCTATTAGACCACTTAAGGGATGAGATAACGGATGTGGCTATCCCCACACTCCGCCCTGAATTTTTACTTTTGAATGATTGATGCCAATGAGAAATCACCAAAAAACCTACTAAATTTTGTATTCTTTTAATTCATTGAACATGTTTCTTTAATATACTTCACCATAAATATGATCTGAATGAGTTTTTTAAAACAAGTTATTCATCTATATAGTTTTTAAATAAATGATTGTTGCACAAAGATAATATATCTCTCACATGTAAGTTCACATAACTGAAATCATGGCAAATGAAGATAACAATCATTTGATTTTTAATCACAAATAAGAACTCCTGGATTGTGAAGCTTATGCTAAATTAGAGCAATGATTATTTACAACAAATCGATAAAAATTCATCGAATTGTTGTCTAAAATTCATTGCTCTAACTTAGCATAAGCTTCACAATCCGGAAATCTTCACTTGTGATTAAAAAACAAAAAATCATTATCCCCATTTGCCATGATTTCAACATTTAGAAATTCACAAACTACAAAGTATCTGAACAATGAACATATGAAAAACATTAGTTAAAATTTGAAATTTACATATGCAATGTATCATATCAAACAATGAACATATGAAAAACATTAGTTAAAATTTAAAATTTACATATGAATCAAACAACCAAAAGATTGAAACTTTTATCAAACAATTCATAGATTTTCATTCAAAACATTAGAATATTGAACCTATTAAAATTTTATATTTCTATCAAAAATTCCTATCATTTCATTTCTTTACATTTTAACATCCCATTTCCTAACATTTTAAACATTGAACATTCTTATGATTCAACACTTTTTCAACATTCATTATTTCCATAACATTTCTCAACATAACAAATTGAAATTTTTTTACAAATTCAACATTTCCAAACTTTAAATTGCACCTATCAAATGTTTCAAACATTCATTCTTAACATTTTAATAGCATTTATTCTCAACATAACAAATTGAAATTTTTTTACAAATTCAACATTTCATAACTTTAAATTGCACCTATCAAATGTTCCAAACATTTATTCTTAACATTTTAATAACATTTATTTTCAACATATAACAAAATTGAATTTTTTTTACAAATTCAACATTTCCTAACTTTAAATTGCACCTATCAAATATTCCATTCACTCTTAACATTTTAAACATTTTTGGCACTTCCCATTCATTTTTTTCCAACATTGATTCTTACCATAACATTAATTCTCAACATTGAACATTTCCTAACTTTAGATTAACATTTTAAACATTCCTAACACCTCCCATTCATTCTTTCCCAACATTCATTCTTCCATAACATTCATTCTCAACATTTAACATTTCCTAACTTTAAATTGCACCTATCAAATGTTTCATTCACTCTTAACATTTCAAACATTTTTGACACCTCCCATTCATTTTTTCACATTGATTCTTACCATAACATTCGTTCTCAACATTGAACATTTCCTAACTTTAGATTAACATTTTAAACATTCCTAATACCTCCCATTCATTCTTTCCCAACATTCATTCTTCCATAACATTCATTCTCAACATTCAACATTTTCTAACTTTAGATTGTACCTATCAAAACATTTTAGACATTCATGCAAAACATATTCTAAATATTTTACCAAATGAGAAATAATTAACATGTACTCATATATAATCCAAAAAAAAGTTTATGAACATGTGAGTTCAATGTACATATATGTATAATCAAAAAATAAATACCATTCATGTTCAAAACAACTACAATATATATATATCAACAAAAACAAAAAAGTTTGAACCACTATCTATCTGGACCAATATCTTTCCACTATCTTCCACTAGGACCTTTCCTAGGACTCAACTCAGCCTACAACACACATAAAACAAATTATAAATAGATCATAAATTATTTAAATAATTTTAAACTAAATTCAAGATATCAAGATATTAAACTTATACATAAAAAAACAATTCAATTATTAAAAAAGTCGTACATCAAATTCTTTGAACGCATGTCCACCACTTTTTTCCACCAAAGCCTTCCCTTTGGCTCTAAAGGATCTAAGAGAGCCAAGCTGCAACATGTACAAAAGTAATTTATGAATCCTAAAGCATGTAAACAATTTTCAAATAAATCCAAAAAATATAAAATATTAAACTTATATCAGAGATCATTTCTAGTTCAACAAAATTACCTCGGTGCCAATATCTGCATTCATTAGAGAACCTACATCTTCACCCCCAATTTCCATATGGTCTCTCCCCTAAAATTTAAATTTTGTTAATGAATAAAACATAGTAGATACATATAATAAATTAAGCAATTAACTTAAAACCAAAACAAGAAAATTAAAATCATTAGCTCACAAGAGATGGTAAATCATCTAAAAAGTTCGATTCTAAAGAAACCTGCATGGATAAGTCAAATTAACAATAAGATACATTGATATTTATTAAAATTCAAAAAAACAAAAATATCAAGTTCAATCATAAATATTATAATTAATATACCTCTCCAAAACGCTCTTCATTTTGACTAGTGGAAACTTGAAAATTATGTGCATTTAACATTCTAGAAAACTGCAAACAAAATACATTTGCTTAATATACTTATTACTATGTAACAAAAAATTCAATTCAAAATGAATAATAAAAAATCAAATAGATTGTCATAGCATAATCAACAAACCTCTCCCATACTCGATGTGTCATTGGATAACACATCTGAAGCTATATCGCGATAAGACTTAGCATAAGTCCTAAGATCATCGATGCTCAATCCATCTACCTCATCATTCGTCTTGTAAACAAACTTTTGATGAATACTAGCACGAGCCCTCTTTCAACCCAATCCCACTTCTACTCCAACAAGAGCTGACGCTAAACCATCACCTACCGATTCCCTTGTAGTTGTCCCAAGTTGGGATGTGGGCTCCATCTTTGATCTTAAAGCCACAACCCTAGTTGGACAAGGTATCTTAGGTGGAGGTCGAAGAGTCGTAGGGTCTCTAAGAGCACCTTTTCGATTATATATTCAACCCTTTCTAATTCCATAAAAGTCAGAAGGAACATCAGTATAGTTTGGCTTCATACCTAAAAAAAACTCCGCATAGAAAAATATAGCAAAATAATTAGGAACCTCATCGTTCCATGGCAATCGACCATAAGCTGCAAGGAACCGATCATATATTAGATGTGCAATTTGAGGATGCTTGAAATATTGCACTTTCAACATTTTTCGCTTAAGGCATTCTTTGAAATTAAACATTGAATTGGCTTGTTCTTTGGTGACTCTCTCCTTCACAACCTCCCACTTGTTTGAACCCATAACTTGGTCCCTTCGTCTCTGCATCAAATGAACAAAACCATTCGTAGTTGGTCCAAGTTCCTCATATGCATCAATGAATTTTTGCAATGACCCCAAAACAATCTCTAGACTTTGTCTGCTCTCTGGAGGGAGATCTAAAGAACAAAGATCATTGTTCAACCTGTCATAGTGGGATCTACAACTTTCAAGGATAGTTTGTTGCACAACACCTTCCCATGGAAGCTCATCAGGTAAATCAGACGGATAAGTTGATATGGGTGTACAACCCTCAGCTAGTGGAACATATGTCGTCCTAGCTCTAGGAGGATCTTCGCAACCCTGCTCTGCACCCGCACCTATCCCATCATCTCCAATCCTATCTTGATCTTCCTCCCACTCTGTCGAATTAGGCACATCTTTTGAACCTCGCTCTGCTTCAAATATAGCCTTAGTCAAGTGTTAACCTTGTCCAAAAATTCAAAACATACAAAAATATAGATTATACATGTATTGAAACATTAATGTTCATACCAACAGAAGGTTGAGATCGACGCTCTCCCACAGAAGATAAAGGGGAATCATTTGTACCCCTATCAACTTGATGGTGATCAGATGACTGTGACCCATACAATAAACTTGAACCCCGAGGTGAATTCGACAACCTTTGACTACCAATTGGAACACAAATTTCTGATGAATGTGATGACCTCCTACGCTTTCGCTTCGAAGACTCCACTCTTTCCATTTGATATGATTTCTAAATTTACACATAACATATTGAAGTTGTACATGTTAATTCTACAGACTTAAAGATATATCTAATAAAGAACTACATACCAAATGTAGGGGTGTCTAAAGCAATATAAGTGAATTTTTTTGTAAGTCCCTCTCCTAACTCTAGCATAATTAATAAAATAAAATTCTTACCATCACTAATATTGCAACATAAAGACATATTTAATAATCATTTCATAATCAGATATAAGTTATAATGCAGTTAATTGTAGTAGTATAGTAATCTTACAAATTTTTCATCTATCTAATATGATTAAATTATATATCTCAATGAACTTACGCAAATGTCAACTCATACCATATTGAAGTTGTACATGTTATTTCTACACACTTAGACATATCTCATAAAGAACTGCATACCAAATGTAGGGGTGCCTAAAGTAGTATAATTCATTTTTTTTTTTTGTAAGTTCCTCCCCTAACTCTAGCATCTCTACTATTGCAACATAAAGATAAAATTAATAATCATCTCATAATCAAATGAAAAATATAATGCAGTTAATTGTAGTAGTATAGTCACCTTACAAATTTTTCAACCATCACATATGATTACATTATATATCTCAAAAACAAACATCACACGAAATATATATATATATATATCCATTTTTTATAAGAATCGTACTTTATTTATAAAAAAGAAAAATTTATACAACTGTTGACTCATAACATATTGAAGTTGTACATGTTAATTCTACAAAATTTAAGGCCTTATAAATCTGTAAACTCTGCTCTTGAACAGAGTTCAAGAAATCTGTTCAAGAACAGAGTTCAAAAACAGTGTTCAAGAATAGAGTTCAAGAACAGTGTTCTTGAACAGAGTTCAAGAGCAGTGTTAAGAGTTCAAGAACATAGTTCTTGAACTCTGTTCAAGAACAGAGTTCTGAACTCTGTTCAAGAACAGAGTTCAAGAACTCTGTTCAAGAACAGAGTTCAAGAACTCTGTTTAAGGATAAAACTTTTTATCTTTTTTATATCTTATTATATAAAACATATATTTCTTACCTTTTCATGAACAGAGTTTTTAGCCTCTGTTCATGAACAGATTTTAAGCACTCTGTCCATGAACAGAGTTCTTAAACTCTGTTCATAAACAGAGTTCTTGCACTCTGTCCATGAATAGAGTTCTTAAACTCTATTCATGAACAGAGTTTTTTAAACTCTGTTCATGAACATAGTTCTTAAACTCTGTTCATGAACATAGTTCTTAAACTCTGATAACCAAAATTAACATAAAATTAAATGTAAAAAACCTGAACAGTCTAATTTTAACCTTCAATGCAAATATTTTTTTTAATTTTCTTCAAATGACTACAATTTTTTTAACAATACAAAAGATCGGGAACGTTACATACCTCTAAACCAGACTCACAGTGAACAGATTGTTGAACCACAATGCCGCACCGGATAAGACCACCAACTCGCTGAACGATAAATATTTCCTACACACAAAAACAAAATGGGTTAACAACAAGAAACTATAAAATTATGAAAATGAAATCAAAAGGACACAACTAAATGTCAAAACATACCTGTCAATGAAAAACTATCAACCAATGAACGGACCAACGAAGCAACGATAACACCCTCCAACTCAACAAACGAAGCGACGATAACATGCTCCAACTCAACAAACGAACTAACCTGCACACACTACCACATTTCGAGAAGACATTAAAACACGAAAACATACGCATACAACACAAATAGAATTGCAAAATAAAAAATAGACATACAACGAAATGATGAAACAATTTATAAACTCACCAGGTAGCCGTCACCTCCACGCGGATCCGTCAAGCAGCAAACGCCCTAATCCGACCGCAATTTTCAAATGCGCAGAACCGTAAGTCATCCTCCTCGACGAAGGGAGCTTCCAACTACTGTGACGAGCAGTATCAATAGAGCGGGCGAGCAAGAGTCAGGGATCATGCGAGCGTCGGGAGTGGCGAGGGGCGGAGAGACAACACAAAGAATGAACGTCGGGAGTCATGTGTCAGGGATTACCCACACAATGAATGTACGTTGACGTTCGAACGAAGGGTGAAGCTACAGCAGGAGAGCATCAGCACCAGGGGAGAATCAGCACCGGGTGAGCATCAGCACCAGGGGAGAATCAGCACCAGAGGGTGAACATCAGCACTAGGGGAGAATCAGCACTAGGAAAGCATCAACAGCGGGCAGGCATCGTCACCGCGGCCATGCAGGGTGGCGAGAATCGACAGTGGGCCCGCGTGCGGGGTCCAGAAAATCACAAACGACAATTTCCAAACTGTGGACGAGGACGGGTTTTTATGCAGAAAATGTATTCGGTCAAATAATTGTTCGGTCGAATGAATATTCGGCCGACTAATTATTCGTCCGAAAACTTGTTTGGCCGAACAATTATTCGGCCGAATATTCATTCGGCTGAATAAACAAACAAACGAATTTTTTTTCCGTCCGGCAGTGCTTTGCACACATTTCAAGGGTCCCCATTAAACCAAACGACGAACTGTTAGTAGGTATTCGGTCGAATAACTTATCCATTATTTGGCCGAATAATGAAACTTATTTGGCTGAATAATATTTGTTATTCAGCCGAATAATAAATATTAATCGGCCGAATAACCTCCGCTAAGACTTTTTTTCACTGGTTTCTCACGGAAGTGTTACCCACCTTCACGTTTTTACCCTCCAAAAAAATTAAAATATTAAACTTATATCAAAGATCAATTCAAGTGTGAACAAAATTACCTCCGTGCCAATATCCGATGCATTCAGCAAAGGACCTATCTCTTCCTACTAAAATTTAAATTGTGTTAATAAATAAAACATAATGCAAACAAAAAAAATAAAACAATTAATTTAAAACTGAAACAAAAAAATTAAAAACATTAGCTCACAATAGATGGTAAATCATTTAAAAAGTTCGTATCTAAAGAAACCTGCATGGATAAGTCAAATTAACAATAAGATGCATAGTTAAATTAACATTAAAAAAAAAAGATAATATATCAAGTTCAAACATAATTATAAATATGTAAATAATAAATATACCTTTTCAATATGCTCTACATTTTCACTAGTGGAAAGTCGATAAGAATGTTCATTCATCATTCTGGAAAACTGCAACCAATAAACATTTACATAATGTACTTATTGCTATACATAAAAAAAGACATAATATCATTCATATAATGTAACAAAAAGTTCAATTCAAAATGAATAAAAGATTAAATAGATTGTCATATCATAATCAACAAACCTCTCCAAAACTCAATGTGTCATTGGATATAACATTTGACGCTATGTCACGGCAAACCTTGGCATAACCCCTGAGATCTACAATGCTCATTCCATCTACCTCATCATTAGTTTTGTAAACAAACTTTTGACGAGCAGTGGCACGAGCCCTCTCTCGAACCAATCCCACATCTACTCCAACTAATGCTAACGATAAACCATTGCTAACAAAATCCCTTGCAGTTATCCCAAGTTGGGATGTGGGCTCTATCTCTGATCTTAATGCCACAAGCCTGGGTGGGCGAGATATCTGGGGTGGAGGTCAAAGAGTTGCAGGGTCTCTAAGAGCACATTTTCGATCATATATTCGACCCTTTCCAACTCCATAAAATTCTGAATGGACATCAGTATAGTCTGGCTTCATATTTAAAAAAAACTATGCATAAAAAAATCTAGCAAAATATTGAGAAACCTCATCGTTCCATGGAAACTGGCCATAGGCTGCGAGGAACCGATCATATAGTAGATGTGCAAGATGAGGGTGCTTGAAATATTGTACTTTCAACATTTCTCGATTTAGACGTTCTTTGAAATTAAACATTGATTTGGCATGTTCTTTTGTCACTCTCTCCTTCACAACAGCCCACTTGTCTGGACCCATCACTTGTTCCCTTCGTCTTCGCATCAAATCAATAAAACCATTTGTAGTTGGTCTGAGATTCTCATATGCCTGAATGAATTTTTGCAATGATCCCAAAACAATCTCCAAACTTTGTTTACTCTCTGGAGGGAGATCCATAGTAGACAAATCATTTTCCAACTTGCTGTAGTGGGATCTACATCTTACAAGATTCATTTGATAATCACCACTTTCCCATGGAAGCTCCTTGGGTAAATCAGATGGATACATTGTAATGGGTGTACAACCCTCAGTTAGTTCAACATATTGCATCTTGGCTCGATCATCATCACCATGTGTAGAATGACGAGCCCATTGGGAAGCTTTCTATGCACCCTCATCCATCTCCCTTGCTCACTCCGCCTCCTTCTCTGTAGAATTACAAGCATCTTTTGAACCATGATCTGCTTCAAATAAAAACAAAGTTTTGTGTAAACATGTACAAACTTTACGTACACAAAAAAACAATTTGGATACGTGTATTAAAAGATTGATGTTCATACCAACAGAAGGTCGAGATCGGCGTTCTCCCACAAAAGATAAAGGATAATCATTTGTACCCCTTTCGCCTCGTCGATGATCAACTGAATGTGAACTATACAATAAACTTGAATCTTGAGGGGAAGTTGACAACCTCTGATTATCAATTGAAACACCAAATCTAGAAGACTGTGAAGACCTCCTACGCTTTCGCCTCAAAGACTCCTCTCTTTCCATTTGATATAATGTCTACACTTATACAAATATCAACTCATTACATATTCAAATTCTACATGTTAATTCTAAAAATTCTAAGACCTAGCTTCTAAAGAAACCAAGTTATGTAATAAGGCCCTATATATACCTAATATCATCTAATAGTTCTTAAAATGAGTATAGATAATATTGTTGGATGTATAAGGAATTAATGTACCAATCTTCTAAGTGTTTTTGATGTTTAAAATGAATAGAACCAATATAGTTAAATACTAAGTGAAGGGTTACATCTAGATAGTAATTCTACAAATTCTAAGACCTAACTGCTAAAGAAAGTAAGTTATGTAATAAGGACCTAAATATACCTAATATCATCTAATAGTTCTTAAAATGAGTATAGCTAATAATGAATTAATGTGTCAATCTTTTAAGTGTTTTTTATGTGTAAAATGAATATAACCAATATAGTTAAATACAAAGTGAAGGGTTACATTTCTTTATGTCAAAGAATGAGTTCATGAACATGTTAACTTTTAATTAAAATCTTAAATTAATTACTTAATTGATATTTTAATAATTTAAACATAAATTATATTTACAAGTATTTTCATTCTTCCATAGAATCATAAAAAATTAACGATGCATGGTATTATTTTTCACAAGTTTAGCTATGTTTCCCAAATTTGCCATGTTGCACAATGGTCTTCAGTTTGGTACATAATACAATTGACTTTGTTGTTTTGGAAGGTCAGGGTTTTTAAAAAGTTTTCTATGTAGTAGATTTTTTTCTTTCTTATTACGTCTAAAGTAAAGTTTAGTCATGTTTAAAGTTTAGTTGTGTCTAAAGTAAAGTTTAGTCGTGTCTAAAGTTTTGTTGTCTCTAAAGTAAAGTTTAGTCGTGTCTAAAGTTTTGTTGTGTCTGTAGTTATGCATTAACATGGATTGTAATAAAACTAATACATTGATCTATGAACTCTGTCAATGTAGACAGAGTTCATGAACTCTGTCCATGTTGACAGAGTTCAACTAAAAAGGGAAACCTATATATAAAGGGGAAATATCATTTGCAAATAGAATTACATAGCTATGTTTATTTTCATTTCTAATCACATAAGCAAAATCAATAGTTTAACAAGTTTAACTAACTAAAGACTACAAATATTTCTCTTTTTTATATTTAAATTTAAATCAATTTCAACACACGATTTGGACAGAGTTCATAAACTTAAGTTTATCCAAATGGACTTAAGTTTATAAACTCTGTCCATTTACAAGGTTCATGGACAGAGTTCATGAACTTATGTACATTTGGACAGAGTTCATTAACTCTGTCCAAATGTACATAAGTTCATGAACTTTGTCCATTTACAAAGTTTATGTACAGAGTTCATGAACTCTGTCCAATTGGACACAGTTCATGATCTCATTTACAGTACAAACTGAGACAAATTCAAAATTATTTTAATTAATACTTAATTCAATAATAAATAAAAAAATTGGGTTTCAGCTTACCTGTTTAAATTTTAACTTCTTTGACCCAGCCGAACAGAAATCAGGCAAACGAAGAGAAACGAACCCAAGCACCAAAAACACAAACGGAACCTGCAATAACAATGCAACATTAATATAAGAAATTAAAAAAAAAAAAACACAAAAAACGTTTACCTCTGCGTAGACAACCCCGCGACGACAAGTCCACAAACACAACAACCCACTCCTATGCAAACGTCCACCGACGAAAACCCCACCAAAATGAACGTCCACCAACGGGAACACCCCACCACAACGAACGTCCAGCAACACAAACTCTCCAAAAATATGAACGTTCACCAATAGGCGAACACTCCAACAAGAACACTCCACCAACAGACATACAGACGAACACTCCACCAACAAATGAACGCAACAACCAACCGGCGCAAATACCACTCCGCCACGACCAGACGTAGAAAGGAGGTGCAGAAGGGAGATGCAGAGGGTGGCAGAGAAGTGAGATGCAGGGGGCGGCGGAGAAGTGAGATGCAGGGGGTAGAGAAGTGAGACATAGGGGGTGGTGAAGGGGGTGGCGGAGTTCACCTACAGCCATTGTAGAGTGTCAAAACGGGGTGCTGCAACAGAATGCGAGAAGGTTGGCGGGAACGGTTGCAATAGGGGGTGTGAAAAGTTGCAGCAGGAGACTACAAGGTTGGCGTGGATGGGTCTGGCCAAGCAGATGCAGCCAAGTGGACGGACCAGTGGCGAGACAGGTGGTGCGAAGGTGGGGTCGGCGGTCGGTCTCAAAGCAGGGTCCACGAAAACCTGCTGAAAATGACAAAGAATGGCTGCGGTCGAGCTTTTATGCAGAATAAATATTCGACCGAATAAATAAAAAATGCCATGTATTTTTCCTGTCTGACTAAACCTCGCACACAAATCGAGGTCACCGTTATGTCTAACGGTGACCCATTAAACATTATTTGGCCGAATAAAGTAGAACTTATTCGGCCGAATAACTAAATTTATTCAGTCGAATAAATTTAGTTATTCGACTGAATAACTTCCGCTATGTCTTTTCGGCGCCCAATTCTCACCAAAGTGTAACCCACCTTCGCGTTTCCACCCATATACACTGAAATTAATGCATCTATGAAATCCACAATGAAATTTTTGCATCCGTGATATCTACACTGAAATCAATGCATCCAAGGATTAACTGCTACACTGAAAAATATGCAATGATTAATGTTTGACACTGAAATCTATGCAATTTTAAAAAACCATACACTGAAATCTATGCAATTATAAAAAATCATACAGTGAAATCTATGCAATTATAAAAAATGAAATCTATGCAATTATAAAAAATCATACAGTGAAATCTATGCAATTATAAAAAATCATACAGTGAAATCTATGCAATTATAAAAAATGAAATCTATGCAAGTATAAAATTCAATATATTTAAAAAAAAATTGGTGATTTGGGAGGATTGAACCTTGGACCTCATGCCCATTATCCCAACACCCTTACCACTATACATACAGTGAAATCTATGCAATTATAAGAATTGAAATCTATGCAAGTGTAAAATTCAATATATTTTCAAAAAAATTTGGTGATTTGGGAGGATTGAACCTTGGACCTCATGCCCATTCTCCCAACACCCTTAACACTATACCATAGGTACTTCTTATTGTAAATATGCAATGATTAATACTTGACCTACCTAAGTTTAATATAAATATGAAATTTAAATTTAATATTTGTGAATATGTGATTAAAAGTATTATATATCCGTATTGAATCGTATTTGTATTCATATTCATACTCAGATTATGCTAATATGCTTTATATATATATATATATAAAAGTGTAGTTTGTTATATAACTAGTTGATTTTATTAACATATTTTTTTAATTATATATATTATATGTTTATTAAGTATATATATTATGTGTTTATTATATTGAGTTATATGTTCTGTTTTTGGAAGTTTGAGTTTTGACCATTGAAATTTAAGGGTTTTTTAGAAATATAGATGGAATGTCATTGTGATTTTTTTAAAATATAGATCGGATGTCATGGTGAGTTTTTTTTAAATATAGATTGGATGTCATTGTGATTTTTTCTATGGGACAAGGAAGTTATTGGGAATGTATATTGGAATGGAAAAGTGAAAAAAATGATTATATTTTCAAGATTTTATGTAGTTATTTTTTTTTGTTATTAGTTAAGATATTATTGTGTATTCATGTTCATATTAGTGTTGGATTCAAATTTCATTTTTGGACTTTAAATGTCTCTCATTTATTGGATGTCATTGTGATTTTTTTAAAATATAGATCGCATGTCATTGTGTTTTTTTTTTTAAATATAGATCTGATGTCATTGTGATTTTTTTTATGAGACAAGGAATTTATTAGGAATGTATATTGAAATGGAAAAGTGAGAGAAAAAAATGATTATATTTTCAAGATTTTATGTAGTTATTTTTTTTGTTATTAATTAAGATATTATTGTGGATTCATGTTCATATTAGTGTTGAATTCAAATTTCATTTTTGGATTTTAAATGTCCCTCATTTAGTAAGTTGCAAGAAATCAAAACATTGAAGTTTAGACATTATTATAGTCACAACAATAGATGTTATTATGGTTTCTAATTTAATTTACTCACTAGTTAAAAAATGTCATAATCACTTTTTTAACAACTAATTTGCATGTTTTGGGCAAAAAATTACAAATTAAAAACCCACATTGTTTTGGTGGCAATTTGTCTACATTGTTTTGGTGGCAATTTGTCCAAAATGTTGAAGTGTGATATTAAAATAAATATAATAATATTGATAATTGCTAACACAATTTATTAAATATCAAGCCTTATATTAATTTTGTGCTTTCTTATGTTTCTATTGTTTTTTTTATTATATAATTAGAAGTTTTTATTATGAAAAAAGTTGAGTAAACACTACAACTATTCATCTATCATACTATTGCATGGAAATTTAAAGGTTTTTTTTTAAATATGTATCTTATTTAATGTTTATATAATAAAATATAGATTTTATTTAATGTTTATATAATAATAATAATAAATAACATGGTTAAAATGTCTCATAAGATTGAAATCTAAGTTTTTTTTTTAAATATAGATCTTATTTAAGGTTTAAATTTAAATTAATTTAATTGAATTTAAAAATTTAATTTAAAATGATATTTAATTTAAATATAATATTAAATTAAAATTATATTAAAATATAATTATGTTTTCATATGAAGTTGCAGGTTGCGTGGAGGGAGGAGGGCAACTGCGTGGAGGGAGGAGGGTGCAGGCTGCATGGAGGGAGGAGGGCGACTGTGTTTAGGGTGCAGTAGCGTGGGAGGGAGGAGGTAGTGTGCAGGGAGGGAGGGAGATGCACAGGGAGGGAAGAGGAAGAGGGCAGGGAGGGAGGGCGGAGGTAGCGTGCAGGGAGGGAGGGAGCTGCGCAACGAAGGAGGATCTGCGCAGGGAGGGAGGCAACATGGAGATGCGCAGGGAGGGAGGAATGGGGAGGAGCTGCGCATGGAGGGAGGAGGGGAGGAGGACAGTGGGAGGATGGGGAGGTCGGAGAATGGAGGACGGATGGAGGAGGAGGTGCAAGAGAATTGTGCAGGGGATGCGGATGAGCAGGGGACGCGAGGGGAGGTCTGTGGGGGAGGGGACACGAGGGGAAGTCTGTAAATGGAGGACAGACGGTGGAGTAGGTGCAGGAGAATGGTGCAGGGGACGCAGATGAGCAAGGGACGTGAGAAGAGCGGATGAGGGCTTCTTGAATTGCTACTTTGATAACTAGTTTTTACTGCTGGTTAAAAATTTCAATTAGATTACCTTCTCTTTGCTACTTTGATCGCTGATCCACTTCTATTTGTCTCTTCTCTTTGCATCATGTTTTATAATTTTTTTATGATGTTTTTTTGTTTATATAGCCGACAAAATATTAATTAGTTTTTACTATTTTTTACGTTTTATTAGATGTAACGCTACATCACACATGTTAGAAGATCTCCCTCATATTATCACTTTTTATGTTTTATTAAATGTAACGCTACATCACACACATTAGAAGATCTCCCTCATATTATCACTTTTTACGTTTTATTAGATGTAATGCTACAACACACACGTTAGAAGATCTCCTTCATATTATCACTTTTTATGTTTTATTACATGTAACGCTACATCACACACATTACAAGATCTCCCTCATATTATAACTTTTTACGTTTTATTAGATGTAACGCTCCATCACACACGTTACAAGATCTCCCTCATATTATCACTTTTTATGTTTTATTAGATGTAATGCTACATCACACATGCTACAAGATCTCCCTCATATTGGGCTGTAGAGTGCCTCTCGGTGCAAATACCATGAATATTCCATGGGACTTAAACATTGTGGCATGTAAATAGCTACTACAAGGTATTCTTCATGTATTATACACAAATACCCGACTCATTTGCTTTACATAGTTATGTAATAGTAAATCGTTACATTACGAATGAGGCCTCTCTATTTCTTGCAAATCAATATTTAACATGTGTGAATCCATGAAGATGGATAACACTTTTTGGCCAAAAGTGACGGTGAAAAGTTTATATTTTACTCATTTATTAAATCTAATCCCTCAAAACTCATCTATGCCTTGTGAATTTCGACATGCAACAAAAAAGAATTGTAGGGATTATGTTGTATTTTCAATTATATGTTTTTAAAATATAATAATATCATTTAATGTGTCAAATTTGCATTTAATGAAAGGTTTGTTCTTTTAAATTTCACGACAAAGTTAACAAGTGGTTTGCCATAGAAATTGAAAAATGTGTGAGAAACTTCAATCGCAATGATTGCTTAAAATTAAAAGAAACCTGCAAACCTATCATTCAGAAACTTAAAAAACATCAAAACGATAATACCTAACATGTAACTCTTAACTTACTAAAACATTATACTATTAATAAGATATTAAAAGTTGAATATAATGCTTATTAGCAATATTAAATAGATATACCTTCTAAATTATTAATGAATATATACCTAATTTTAAAAGTGGAATAACACTTACGCTAAATGAATTACACCTCTAAATTATTAATGTAATCTATACCCAATTTTAAAAGTGGAATAACACTTAACCTTAATGAATTACACTTTTATTTAGATAGTATAGGACAAAAAATTACACTTAATATCAATATAGAATAGATTTAATTTTAATATCTATTTAATAATGAAATTTATTCATAACATAGCAAAACATTATTATTAATAGTATAATATGTATATTATTAACATAATAAATTAAAAAAATTTATTACATTAACCTAAAAATATATATAAATATAATAAATATTTAAACATGTAATCTAACTATTAAGTAATCACATAAGTAATTAGATATTAATAAATATAGATAATAAATTAATAATGATTAAACCTAATACTACACTATTAAAAAGTTGACTAAAACCCTAACACTAAACCTGAAAACCATATGAACCGACCTAAAAAACTCAAACTCATAAAAATATTAATTATGTTGAAAATCAGTATTTATACCTCACATCCAAGTGCAAAAAAGAGAGTGAGATTCTTGTCTCATGAGGATGAACTTGCTTAATAGGTTTGAAACTTGTCGAATTGAAAAATTCTCACCGCAGATTCCTGTTACTTTTAATTATCGAACTGTGGGTTATCCATGAACAACCAAGTGGCTTGTGTGCATATAAAATTATATATATATATATATATATATATATATATATATATATATATATATATATGACGCATTGGGGTGCACATATTTTTTTAACTTATTTTGGAAAATTTATATTTTTTATTAATTTTCAAAACTGACCATTGAAATTTTTTTATTACTTATAAAAAATGAAAATCCAAAAATTCCCTTTTGAAGAGGATGAATCAATGTGAGGCATATATATTGTTTTAAATTTTTTGGTTGCATACTTTTTAACATGATTTTTCTTGGATCCACTTCGAAGTTGTGGACATGGTTTTTAAGCGTAAGTTTTAAAAGAAATTAAAAAAGTATGTCATACGAACTAAAAAATGCATAAATTATATGCCAGTAGATAGATGATTCATTATAAAATCCACTAGCATGAAGTATGCCACCTAAGGTGCATCCTATGATAGGGTTTATGCTTGGAAAATAGGCTAGTAAAATTAAATCTATAGAAAAGGGGGATAAGGGCACATTTTTAAAGCCATTGATTAAACTATTAGCTTGATCGAGGTTTGATATCCCTACTTCTTTCCCTATTAGTTTGATAAATGTATAGTGCAAATTAGATGGAAATTGTAATTGCTTCTGACGAGGAGCTCAAGGCCAAGGCCCCGCCAGAAGAACTTGTAAGCGATGTGTTAAATACCTAAGTTGTAAGTTGTAAACTTGAGAGATTGAGGGCAGCGACACAACTAGCCGATGATAGCCAAATCCACTAGGAAGAGGATGAATCATGAGGGTGGATCATCCAAATCCTAAGAACACTTGAGAAGTGGTAAAAAATGACATATCTAATACCTTAAGAGATAAGGTAATCATCCTACGTGAAAGATAAATGACTAGTCGCCGCATGCCAATACTTAACTTCGACGAACTAACTAATTTGTATCTGGTTATTAGGAAGTTCTTAACTCCTAGAGGAGTGACATGAAGTACCTTAATAAACCCTTAAGTAGGAAACTGTAAAGATATTTTTGTTAGAGGGTTTTACCTTCTTTTATGAAATGAATCAAATAGAGATTTACATACCATTAAAATACTATATATTGATAAAATTATATATATATAAGGTATAAAGTTATAATACCTTTTTATAAACCATTACTAGACAACGGGGGAGAAAAAGCCTTCAATGACCACTAAAGAAGTGCTCCTTTAACGAAGAGGACATCTTCCTTGATTTATGGAATTATATTGTTGAAATTTTAATAGGGTGCATTTGTGGTTGGAGGATTTTTAGGAAAAGATCTCCTATGGAGCTCGACTCCCACGACGTCCAGGATTTTCGTCAGTTAAATTTATTGGAGGGGCGGATCCTCCAAAGGGGGAAGAACATTCTTTAAAAGAGGGAACTCGCGGGGAGATGGGATGCGGGGGAATGGTGTCACCGTAGAGCATGATCCCTGATCAAGCTCAGTTATTTGTATTTGATAGCGTTGGAGAGGCGAAGGGAATCGGATACGGTATTTCCATTTTGCAGGACGATAATTATCTGCGAACTAAGGCGAGTCGAATCTGATCTGGTATTTCCATTTGGTTGTATGATAAATATCTGCGAACTGAGATCTGATCTGATCTGGTATTTCCATTTGGTTGTATGATAAATATCTGTGAACTGAGGTGAGTAGATCTGATCTGATCTGGTGTAGGGCCCCTCCTCTAGGGTCTTTCTTGTTTAACCTGAAACTCAACCACTTGATACAAAAGAGATTAGAAAGCATAACGACTGGATAAATAAACTAGCAAATTAAAACAAACCATAACCATAACCAACAAAGCTCGTTTAACCATAGGCGAAGCAACCGTTAGCTCCGCCACCCAACCATAGGCTCATGCTTTCAGTCGCAAGGCCTCCCCCGAGCTTTGGGTCGTAGAGCTCACACGCATTTTTCAGAAATCCAGCTTGGGTTTCCCTTCCCACCAGGATTTCTTAGCCAAACCCTTAGATAGAAGCAAGTCTTTGAGGCATTCGAAAATTACGACAATCGTCCAAATTGTGGGCCCTTTACCCATTCCCTAAGCCTTCCTTATAAAGGAAAATCTCCTGCAACACATGTCGCTTCATGCATAATTAAATATTTTTAATTAATTATTTAATTAAAACACTCACCCATCCAAGTGTCAGTTTCTCTGGGAAGTGCACCTACATCCCTAAGTTTGCTCTAGTTTGTCCCCCAGATATTTTAATCAACTCCTAGCTTTTAGTTGACTAGGTGTCTAATCTTAGGATTCTATTTTGCTCCTAAATAATGATTTCTATTATTTTAAATGCTCAACAAAAACAAATATTCATGTGCAAATGTCTAAACTATTTTTTTTATGCATTTGCTAAGTAATAATCTAGAGTTATTCTCCTATGTTTTTATGTAGTTTAATTTAACAATCAAACTCACTAGGATCACGGTGCCGCGCCGTTGGGCTCCTGGTTCCTTAACTTTAATTCTCTGACGTGGCACCACTCCGTCGGGTCCAGTCATCCATGGTTTCCATTCCTTGGCATGGTACCGCATCGTTGGGTCCTTGCATCCATTCTTTCATTTCTCGACAGGGTACCGCATCGTCGGGCCCTTCTGCCACCATCTTTCCATTTTGACTTGCGGGAACTCTTGTAGGGATTTTAGGAATCGTTACCATCCATCCTACGTCTACATGCTATCTAGGGACTAATGGCACTGAGGAGTGAGTCCGTTCTCACTGCGTGCCCCTCAACTCGTACGTGACCAGCTCCATCGTGGCCTACCTCGTACGCCCTCACGCATTCCTCTTGAGCAAGCGGATCAGTGCTTATCTGCTCATGCGTGGTATTCTTGTCGGAAGTCGACATCGTCGTCGCTCCCCCTGTGTGTGATTTACCCGTACTCTATGACCCTTCATATTCCTTTGTGTGTCCTTCGGTGAACCGTTTCACCTGTCGCTACACACATTTCTCACAAACATAAATCATTATTTTATTGATTTACAATCAATTGTAATCATAAATATACTCAAAATAAAATCAAAGGATTATTTTATTAATGTTTCAAACAGTCAGGTCACTAAGCAAGTGCCCTCAATGTCTACAGTAGTCTAGGGGCACTACATACACCCCTACTTATTTAGAACTTCGTCTCGAAGTTCAGAATAAATGCGAAAAGCTATGACGCATCTCAGTTGCGTCCTCCCAAGTCACAAAGCTAGGGCTGTAGCTGTCCTACTATACTTTGACTTGACCAATCAAGGCTAAGCATTTAAGCAAGAACTGATTAATCAATTATCCCAGTCCACACATATAATTCAATTCATTAATTTATTTATCAACTATAGTCATGCACATCATTAGGTGATTCTCCCTTATTAAGACACATCCTAACTCGAAGGGCCACTTTATTGAAGTCTGTTATGCCGGGTCACTCGACAGGTGCTCTTAAAGTCCATAGTCATTTTAGGGGCATTACAAAGTCGTCTTACCTACCACTGCACACACTCAAGCGCACATTAGTAGCGCTGCACTATAAAATAATTTTATCATTCTTTTCAGTATCTCAGTCAGCCGAGAGTATCCATCATTTGTCTAATAATTTTCATTTCACATGTAGAATTTAAAGCACATATTCATGGTCCAAATATTTATAAATCCGGGTCAGTTCAGACCAGTCCCCTGAATAGTCAAATCTGTCATAGGTCTCCAATAGTCTAATCATTCATATCATTCATAAGTCTCACATAATCTAGTCAATCATAAGTCTAAAATAATCAAATCAGCCATAGGTGTTGAGGTGGGCATTACATACACCCCCTCTTATAAAGAACTTCGTCCCGAAGTTGGGTCTCATGTACTTCCATGGTGGGTTTTCTTTTCCTTTCCACATTCATTAGTTCAGCATAACCACAATTGATAATAAAATTTCTTTTCTTCTTTTCTTCTTTTCTACCTTCATATAAATAGACATCTCATAATTGACAATATAACTAAATCGTACCTTTCATAGTGTAGTAATCCCCACAACAGTCCTCTACTAGCTCACTAATTGTAACTGGGATTGAAACTTATCCATTCGAAAACTATTCTTACATAAAACCTCTCCCGAAGGAGAAGAAGTAAAAACTGCAGCTTCGATTTTTCTACGTCGATCTTCATGCACCGCTCATCCTAATTCACAAAAGACAACTCCTTTCTTATAGTATAACATAAGAAATTCTACAAGACTAAGATGTGATATATTAATCTTTAAATATAACGCATAATATCATGACTAATCAAGGTGATTATACTCGCATGCTATTGACGTCTGAAACTGAGCGGGTCATCATAATCTCATTGAGTCTCATCTCTAAGACTAGTTGTAGTTTCATCTAAGTTTCATTGTTTTCTAAGGTTCGTATTATTTGATCATCTCTCTAATTGCTCTACAAAAATCATCTCTTTTTGACCCCTCCAGCATGTTTGTCCAATTACACTTTCCATTTTACGATGAGGTGGTCAAGTCACAATTGTAGTTATTTTCACTCTCTCGATAGTCTATCAAAGTCTTTCCAAGTATAAACAATTTGTGTAATGATACCATAAGTGATGAGCCCTTTTCCCCAAATATAAAAGGAAACTTTCCATATGACTAAGACATATACAATGTAATCTTTACAATATATAAAGCATATAGAACATATCTCAACAATGTAGATTGAAATTCAATATATAACTCAACATTACTTGCAATGAATCCACCATGATTGTTAATTTATGCTACCTAGCTACTCAAGCTTTCTCTAAGGATTATGTATTCATCCATTACAATATTTACAAAATTTAAAATGGAACTAAGTACATATGTAACACATGAGACTATACATTATAACTAAGAAAGATTTTTTTCCAACAACCATTAGAATAACTTTTATTCCGTTTTAAATATAACGGGAACTACACTCCCAATTTTTAATCCAACCAAAATAAAATTCCAAAACTTCATTTCACCATTAACTGTACATATAAGTAATTCAACTAAATTTGCTTCTATATATTCTAACTCCTTGCCATACCTATAAGATCTTGCCATTGTCAATTGTGGTTTCAATTCTCATTATATAATTTTTTTTTTTTTTTTTTTTTTTTAACACCGGTAAGTTAATAAACATTTAACCCAACACAAAAAGGTATTTCTTTCCTTAAGCCCAACCTATCAAAGTCATGATATCATACACCCAATAAACGTCATCAATGTCATGTTTATTCCTTCTATCACCCTACCATTTTGTCGTTATCACTTTTCATAGTAACTCTAGGCACTATGTGTATTATATCTCCTTATATATGAAATAAATAAAATCATATTGCATAAATTTTGGAATTACATTGTTGAAACTTTTCTTTATGATAACATGACCAATACATATTCTAATTCCTTTATGCAACAACAATTACCCTTATTGCAAAAAGGATTGACAATAAATATTGTCACTCTACCTTACCAATTAAATCCTATATGTATCTTTACATGCATATAAGTATTCACATTACATCATATCTATTACACATCTATATTGGATTATAAACAAAATCCAATCGTAAGTTCATATGTACCCTTTCATTCTTAAATTTTCTACTTTTAATATAACATACTTTTTTTTTTTTTTACATGGCGGATCCCTTCTTCATGTTCCTATCAACACCAATGTCCATTTTAATCTTTCTACTTTTTGGATTTGCTAAGAATTTAGGAATAAGTTATAAATTTTAAAACAACATGAGATATATAAAATTTAACTTGAGTTCAACTACCACGCATCATTATATAATAACAATTCCTATAAATAAACTTCTATAAGTTTGCGCATCACCATACTTAATTATGAAGTAAGTTCGCTTCAGCTAATACACATCACACTACTATCCATAATTAATTAATCTTCTGTAATCTACACTTCATCGATTTAATTACCATAGTTGGATTAAATATCGACAAAACTTAAGGTTTTGATGAATGGATATTGAAAAGAAAAACCTACCAAAAGGTTCGGTGGTAACCAAAAGTTTGAACTCATTGTCTTGAGATTTCCAGAAATTGTTTTACAACTTCGAGTTGGGCTAAAAGAAATCGCGAATGAGAATGATTCGCACTCCATTTAATGAGGATATGAGTTCGAACTTTGTATTTCTGGAACACGTCATTCCAATCTGAAGCGGATAGGTATAGATTTTCTTTTTACACAGGTCGATATACAATTTGGGGAGGAACTCCCGACGAATTATGGGGTAAAGATTTAAGTTTAAACTTGATCGGATCCCGAGGTCTCTAAATCGCCAGCAACTACGAAAATTATAAACTGAGACTTTTAAAGGAAGAGTCAATGGAATATCAATGCCAACAGACTAATAAAAACACGCAGAGGGAATGGTCGATCTGCGACTCATATGTACTGAATTTAGAAAAGAACAAATGTCAACACTAATAAACTTTAGAATTTGCACAGAGATAGGTCGATCTGAAACTTCATCTTAATTTGTAAGGGATACACGGTCATAATTTAAGGATCAAAATTCAGTAATTATTCGACCGTCACATTACAGTTAATTAAAGATCAATTGCAAGTCGTTGATAAATTCCTCGAGACGCACAAGGACATAGATCCATATAGATTCTTAACGAACAAATTACAACCCAATTCATGAGACCTGGACATAATTCTTTTGCCAGAATCGAATTGATCAGCGCAGAGATTCTGTATTAAAAAGAAATCTGAAACGAAATCTTATGACTGAGTCGGGCTATCAACGTAGAGATGACAAGGCAGAATTCGACGCAGAGGTCCTAGCAGATTGAAATACGATAAGCTTTATGGATTTGGGTGACGCCATTCAAAATCATAAATGGAACACAAAGGATTTATATAAGTAACACGCCATTACCACTGCTGATCTGGCAATACCCTCCCACTTCGAAATAGCATGCAGAGTTTAAGATAAACAAGATCACTACTCTCGATTTAAAGATTCGAAGACGCCGATCAAATTTGAGTAAATGCACGGGGAATCTTTAAAGATTGGATTATAGTCAATACACTTCCGGAGATGAAATAGAGACGCCGATCAATTTGAGTAAAATACATAGATTTTTTTTTTTGCTCGTGCTAAAATCAACTTATAATTTGAGATTGCCATAGGAAAAGGGGAAAACACAGACCCCTTTAGAGTTCAAATTAAATTTATTTTTAAACCTGAGATTGTCAGGCGAAATGGAAACACATATCCTTTTAAACTCGGATCAAAATCAATTTTTAAATTTGAGATCGCCAGGCGAATGGAAGTATTAATGCGATTCAACTATAACGCTGGAAAAATGTTCAATCAAGTTATAACACAGAAATTTTAAATGGATTCAATTCGCCATTGAAAATGATTCAATCGCGGACAGTAAAGAGCAGGTTGTACTTCATTGCAATGACCTGGAACGCCATTAAAAATGGAAAACGGAGATTTAATAAGGTTCAGATTAAAATCTCACAAAACTTGGGATCGCCATAGAGGCTTTTTTTTTTTAAGGTTAAAGATTGAAATCCTAAAGGAAATCTGGAATGGCCATTCGTAGTCGAATGTAGAGACCGTATAAAAATCCATAAGCCATTATCACTATGGATCTGGCAATGCCTTTCCAAGTTGAGAGAGTACGCAGAGATTTAAAATTTATAAAATATGCCATCAATGATAGATCTGGAAACGTTCTTTCAAATCGAAAAATTGAACATAGGGAAAAACCAATTAACGCCTTCCAGATTTGAGTTTTGTAAACACAAAGAATTTTAAAGAACTAGTTTGCACTCCAATGCCTTTCAAATTGAAGTTAAAAACATAAAGGAAATTCCATCAAAATCAAAATCATAGATATGGGAATCGTCCATTAGAATCGAGGTAATACAGAGAGGATTTTAAATAAACAATATGCTCACACCGAAATATAAATTTCGAACGTAATGAAACAGAGTCTAAACTTCATTCAAGGAAAACGCAGAGATTTTTAAAGAACCATACGCCATTCGATTGTGGATCTGAAATTTATAATACACAATTTAAAACTCGGAGAATTTTAGGAACAATACGCCATTCGACAAAGTCTCAGATTCCAGAAACAAAAGGGAGATAGCGAATGGAATTGATGGATCCATTCATATCCAATTAGGTGTACAACGATCTATTCAAAAAAAATTGGAATTATGAAGAGCAACACTGATCTACGGATTGTAAAATGGATCAAATACAATCCAAATCAATTCTTGGAAAACGCCGATCAAGGATTTTAATGGTTCGAATTAAAATATGCGTCGTAGATCCGGGGACGCCAATCCATGTTATAAAACAGAGATGTTAATTGGATTCAAATCGTTTAAAAAGTAAAAGTGGAAATGCCATGCTTGGGTGTACAGAGAATAAAAAGAGAGGGCGACTTGCGAGTCTGCTAATCGAAACTAGATGCATAGAGATTCTGGAAACACTAACAAATGCCATCAATTGTGGATATTGGGAAAGCCTTTCCAAATTGAAAACAGAGCAAAGAGGGTTTTGAAAAAAAAATTAAAATGCTATGAGGAAACGCATATCCTAATCGAAAACAAAGCCTTCTACAGATCCTACGCTGAAATCAATAGCGTTTTTCATCAACAAAAGGAAACGGCAGAGATCACCATCTTGATCTAAATCCTAGCATGATTTCAACAAATTATATGAAGGCAGAGTTTTTCCTGAATCACGATTTCAATACAATAACAGAAAGGACAGGAATTGGCGTTTTATCAACAAATATTTTATCACGGATCATACACAGCGATCATGTTTCAAATAAAAACTCAGTCAACAATATATACAATCATCCAAGCATCTAAAAATGAATTCGCAACCTGTGTATTTTAATATTACTCCATATATATAAAATAATCCAATCCTTTAAGCCTGCATCCTATGAAGTATTCGAAATTTACCACGACCTATGAATCATTCGAAAAAAAAAAAGAGAGAATTATGTACTACTTAGCACAGTACCGAAAGATATTGAACCTGATTCGGCGGGGAAGCTTGAAGTTGAGAAGTTCGAAGATCGTTGTAACAGCAATTCATTCGCCATCTGATCCACCTTGACGAAGATACTGACAACCCCTGTATAATATGAGTCCGGTGCCCTCAAGGCTCAACCGGCTCTGATACCAAATGTAGGGCCCCTCCTCTAGGGTCTTTCCTGTTTAACCTGAAACTCAACCACTTGATACAAAAGAGATTAGAAAGCATAACGACTGGATAAATAAACTAGCAAATTAAAACAAACCATAACCATAACCAGCAAAGCTCGTTTAACCATAGGCGAAGCAACCGTTAGCTCCGCCACCCAACCATAGGATCATGCTTTCAGTCGCATGGCCTCCCCCGAGCTTTGGGTCGTAGAGCTCACACACGTTTTTCAGAAATCCAGCTTGGGTTTCCCTTCCCACCAGGATTTCTTAGCCAAACCCTTAGATAGCAGCAAGTCTTTGAGGCATTCGAAAATTACGACAATCGTCCAAATTGTGGGCCCTTTACCCATTCCCTAAGCCTTCCTTATAAAGGAAAATCTCCTGCAACACATGTCGCTTCATGCATAATTAAATATTTTTAATTAATTATTTAATTAAAACACTCACCCATCCAAGTGTCAGTTTCTCTGGGAAGTGCACCTACATCCCTAAGTTTGCTCTAGTTTGTCCCCCAGATATTTTAATCAACTCCTAGATTTTAGTTGACTAGGTGTCTAATCTTAGGATTCTATTTTGCTCCTAAATAATGATTTCTATTATTTTAAATGCTCAACAAAAACAACTATTCATGTGCAAATGTCTAAACTATTTTTTTTATGCATTTGCTAAGTAATAATCTAGAGTTATTCTCCTAAGTTTTTATGCAATTTAATTTAACAATCAAACTCACTAGGATCACGATGCCACGCCGTTGGGCTCCTGATTCCTTAACTTTAATTCTCTAACATGGCACCACTCCGTCGGGTCCAGTCATCCATGGTTTCCATTCCTTGGCATGGTACCACATCGTTGGGTCCTTGCATCCATTCTTTCATTTCTCGACAGGGTACCGCATCATCGGGCCCTTCTGCCACCATCTTTCCGTTTTGACTTGCGGGAACTCTTGTAGGGATTTTAGGAATCGTTACCATCCATCCTCCGTCTACATGCTATCTAGGGACTAATGGCGCTGAGGAGTGAGTCCGTTCTCACTGCGCGCCCCTCAACTCGTACATGACCAGCTCCGTCGTGGCCTACCTCGTACGCCCTCACGCATTCCTCTTGAGCAAGCGGATCAGTGCTTATCTGCTCATGCGTGGTATTCTTGTCGGAAGTCGACATCGTCATCGCTCCCCCTGTGTGTGATTTACCCATACTCTACGACCCTTCATATTCCTTTGTGTGTCCTTTGGTGAACCGTTTCACCTGTCGCTACACACATTTCTCACAAACATAAATCATTATTTTATTGATTTACAATCAATCATAACCATAAATATACTCAAAATAAAATCAAAGGATTAATTTATTAATGTTTCAAACAGTCGGGTCACTAAGCAAGTGCCCTCAATGTCTACAGTAGTCTAGGGGCACTACATCTGGTATTTCGATTTTGAATTATAATCACATATATATCTCTGATCTGATAGCGTTGGAGAGGGAGTCGAATCTGATCTGGTATTTTCATTTTGTATGATCTAATAGCGCTGGAGAGGTGAATAGATCCCCAAGGCTTAGCATGCATTGATATCTTATATAGGTGAATAGATCCCCAAGGCTTAGCATGCGTTGATATCTTATATATAATCTTTTTTGTGATCTAATCTTTGCATACGAGGTAGTTGCGCCTTACTTGAGTGAGTATGTGTTTAAACGTTGATGAGTGAGGACGTCTTTTGGAGCCGATCCCGGTTGATCCCTGAACTTTAACCTTGTTTTGTATGTTTATGAATGGAAGGGAAAACTCCGGTAAATGTTTATATGCCTGTATGAATGTCCTATATTTGATAACATGTTTGGTGTGTCGATTTATATATAGTTTTATATGATTTCGAAATGGAATAGAAAATCCCAAAACCATGATATTTAATCACTCTAAGTCGCATTTATGTGCTCCCTGGAAAAATATAGAGACCTTTAATCGATCCCAGTTGATAGATCTTTTATAAGCTGCCTTCATTTAGTGATATCTATTTAGATATATATATATATATATATATTCTAAATTTACACTGCCATCTATATTCCAGAGATGCATCTATTTGTTTTTTTTATGTGGTTTTGACATCATAAAACCGGCCAGGTTCATTACTTAAACCTGCTCTTTAGCTTGCGAGAGTATGCCCAACCTAGAGTGATCGTTTGATTAGCGGGGTGGCTTCAGGATAGTTGTTTTGATAATAGGTAGACGCCGGTCTATGGGGTTGCACGGTATCTCGCATATAACTCGGTTCTGTTGATTCCTTATTACTTCGATAAGTTATTTATATTTTTCTGAATAGGCACTCTGTCGAGGGATGGTAGTAAACTAGTTTAGTTCCATTTCCTTTGTGCTCATGTTATATAATGTCGCCCTTGTATTTGAGATGGATCTCTGTCATGATTTCGCTGCCATCGTATTTTTTTTGTTGCTGGAAAATAGAGATTAACGCTACAATTTTTTCAGTATGTTACATTCAGGATCTTTAGGATCTCGGGGTATGCCGAATAGAATTTATGGATAGAATGAGATCTCTCTGGAGTTCTTTGCCTGTGATTTCAGTAGTTTATATGAGGATGACTATATCTCTGCTTTTGCTTCACGATCTTTACAAATGAAGTAAAATCGTAGTCTTGCTTATGCCTATAGTATAAACGATAAGTCTACCTTTGGATTGTTACCCGAAAAGTGCATTTACAGTTCTATTGCTTGCTAGATGAAAACGATGGTTTTAATTTCATTACTGTATTTAAATTTCTGGGTGAAAGCAATGGGTTCTGTTAGAATTCAGTATCCAGTTCTATTGTATGTGATTCTGTCATAGTCGACTCTTACTTTCGCAGTTCAATAAGAGATGTCCTTGTATTTTTCCTTTGACTAAAGGGTACGATTACATATGTGTGCTTGTTGAGGAATTTACTCTTTAGAAAAGTGTCTAGAACTAAGTGCAGAGCAAGTATCGCAACAAGGACGTTGCAGATTGTAACCCTCATTATTTAGGATGAATAATATATGATGTGGCATATTCTCTTTGTGGACGTAGCCCGGATATCTATCGGGTGAACCACGGTTATATCTGGTCTCTCTCTCAATTGTGTAATGGTTATGTGGTTAAATTTAGATGCATCTGCTTTTTAGATAGGTAAAAGCATCTTTGTTCAAGTAAGTAATATTTCACGAAATATTTATTTGAGTATGAGCTTTAAAATAATAGATGACTTGATTAACATCCGTGAATAGCAGAATGTTTACTATGGTTAACCAGGTGTATAAATGTAAGCCTTTCCACTTCTTATATAGTGTCCCTAGTAAGACAGATTGGATATTATTTAAATATGGCAAGAATTTTTTATGTTGTTTATTACTAAAGGACCTTTGCATAAGTGAGTAGGGTATGTAGCAAGAATTAACATAAATGATTGTGCATGTTGGAATATATTTTGCATGAACAACTAATCATTTATAATTATTCCTTCATGGAGGGCAGGCCTTTGAGCCGTAGCACTAATGAATTTCTCTACTTGAGACCTTTAATGTATAGGAATAAATATTTTCTAAATTCATGAATACTAACTTGAATAAATTTGGGTATGTCACATATTTGTTACTGAGTACGAATGATGGTCCTTCTCTCTTTGACAAAATAAGATTTGGAAATAGATGATCATTAGAAAAAGGTTTTGTGTAAATGCGGAAATGGTTATAAGACCTTTTACAAACGAAATTTACGGACGATGAAATTAATTAGAGATGAAATGATGTTTAATTATTGGTCCCCATCAATACTATGTATTATGAAATTCTTTCATATAACGAAGAATCTTTTCGTGACAATTTATTCATTAAATACTAATCTATTTATTGGAGATGTTACATATGGTATCAGAGCACAGTTTGCAAACACTCGGGCTTATTGGGCTCAATAGGGGGAAAAAAAAACAAACAAGTTTGTCAAGCTAGGAAGGGACTCCATTCTATATGACGCAAACAAAAAACTCCATTTCCAAGGATCGGCAAGAGGTAAGCAACGTGACGTTTTGGAAATTGCAAGTATGTTCCATTCCGCTGGAGCATTATAATGGCTTAGTAGTGTCTATTTGTGAACATACATCGCATACGTCTCTTTATGTAATTGAATGATCTTCTATTTGATAGATACTAAACGATGAATATCTCGTCATAGTCTACAATGTATTCCATACTCTATAAGGTCAAAATTTTACTTTAAGAAGTTAGACTATGGGAGTTAAGTCCTTATGAAATGGATACTTGTAAGTAGAGTAAAAGCACGTATTGGAAGTTATCCTAGCTATTTCAAAGTGAAGTTTATAGGCTAAGGAAGTCTCCTAAATTTGGTTGACCTTAGATAACTAAGTGAACTTGATTGACCAATGGTCTAGATTTCCAAATATGAAATTTAGAGGGAAATGTAAGCAACTTAGATCTGTTAAAAGTCCCATTAAGTTCAGATCAATAGTAAGTCTATAGGTTAAAAGGTCCATTAAGGATTTGATAGTTTGGGTCAGTCTTGGGTGTTGAACTACGTAAGAAACGATCAAGTTCCGTTTACACATGAGTTATCTTAAATAAGAAAGTTTATAAATTTATAACGCTGTTGACCTTAGTAAAATCTGTAAAGGAACATACTGCAGGAGGAGCCATTGTGAATTTAATATTTCTAGTGATGAGGGAAGCATAATTATGTGATATTAAGATGTTGCTTTCTTTTTACTGAGGTATCAACTATAAGTGAGTTACATATGCTAAATTAATATTTCATAAAAAGTATAGTTTGGCTAGACTAAGATGTCTGGTTTCTTTTAAACACAGAAATTAACTTTAATTGGTGCGAAGTTTTCCAAGACTAGGAAATTGTGAGATTACAAGGGAGAAAAATTGTTAATAGTCTCCTTGCTAATCAATTTCATTCTAGTATGTAATTGTATAGGATAAGTAATTTTAATACGATTTTTGTGACATTGAAGCATGCTTGTACCCTTACATATAAGTACAACAAAAGGAAAATGGTTATAATGACAAGGTATACATGTGAATATTAATCAGTTAATACATATGATGAAAAAGGCATGAGTACCTTTTTTCAGTAATTTCTACTAGGATAGACGTAGGAAATAATGAGTAATAGTTATACTTGTATTTGTTCAATATTTATGACGACTTGCTATCCATGTACAACTATATGTTATTTTGTTAAGGGATAGATTATTGGAAACCTAGAACCCACATGAAGTAAATACAGGTTAGTAGGATGCTGTAATCCTCTGCGTCCTTATGTTGCCACAAGGAATGACTGTTTTTATTTATGACGTGTTAAGGAAAACATTGATGACATGGAATTTGCAGGGTAGATCAGAAGTGATCTTTGAGACAGTAATCGAGGTATAAGCTTTTATGAAACAAGTAAAATGATGTTTGAACATATGTTATATGTATGATTGTTCTTATGATTTAATTTCCTTTATACGACTAACACTTTGAATGTAGTGGTCGAGCAAATGTTATTTTTCCCACACATCACTGCCTGACACCCATCAATGGGTAAATATGGGATATATATGGATTCATGTATAATACTAATGTGTGATGATACAAGTAAAAACTGGAACCTCGGCAGATGAAGGTGAGCTATGCGGTCGCCTTTGCAAAGGTACATGGTTATCTGTATAAGGTATGTAAATTTGTTTTAGACAATTGGTTATCTCTATATGATGTTAGGGTATACAAAATGGTTGTATAACTAAAATAGGAATTGTGTTGAAATGGTGAAATCTAACATTCGAGGTTAAATGAGCATAATGTCCATGGAACATCATAGGAAGAATGTTATATCATGTTCAAAGCATTATGAAGTATTATAAGCTAGTTATGTGTAGTAGGAAATGACACCTTAGATGATCACATATGGATATTTTATTAAGAAAGATGATTTTCTGTTTAAAGGAAGGGATCTTCTTACAATATTTGATTTTGTATATAAAGTGATACTAACAAGTGAAATTTGGTAGATGGTGAAATTCCTGTGAAGCTTGTGAAAATGCAAGAGCATAAATATTATGCATGATAAAATAAGGGGATGAGGATTTAAGATCCACATCATAAATGTTATTTATTCTTTAAGTTTGATAATTATTGATTGAATAAAGATCCAGACTCAAATGGGTCAGAGTAATCGTATGGTTACAAAATATAATATGACGAAATAAATTGATTAAATGGAAAGAGATTTTTCTAGACTCAAGCAAGGCGGCTTGGGAAAAATAAATTCCGGGACTCAAGCGAGAAGGCTTGAGGGGAATGGTGTAAAGAGTGTTGTAATGGCATTTAAATACTCCCTAAGATGAGGGATTGAACAGCCACTAGGTTTCTTGGAGAATCGGCTGGCTGTAAGACCTAGGCAAGCTATAAGCAAATGTATATGTGGGAGGCAGGACGCTGCTTAGTATACATGAAAGAAATGTTTGCTGCGTGAGCACTAAGGTGTTAGGCAAGACATTAAAGAAATGTTTGCTGCGTGAGCACTAAGGTGTTAGGCAAGACATGAGAGAAAGGATTGCTGCATGAGCACTAAGGTGTTAGGCAAGAATTTCCTGGATCAAGTGAATGCTGCTTGTTGATTTAGTCAACAGTATAGAATCATGGAGCGCTAGATTTATTCCATATATTACAAGTGATATGTGCAATAAAGAACTCATGATTTATGTTTTTGAGTTTGATTATGGGGTTTGATGATAAAGTTGTTGCTAAACAACTTTTCTTTGAATCTCGGTTTTGTAGTCGGAAATGTAGATATGACTAATGGTGACTGATGGAAAATTCATGAAAGTCTGAAGAAGGTCAAAATTGAAATGATGAAGCAAGAAGAGGATGACTCCAGAAGAGAAGACGAACTGGTAAAATTTATGAACATCGTGGACGGTGTTATTTTAAGGGGAGGAGGATGTGATATCCCTACTTCTTTCCCTATTAGTTTGATAAATGTATATTGAAAATTAGATGGAAATTGTAATTGCTTCTGACGAGGAGCTCAAGGCCAAGGCCCCGCCAGAAGAACTTGTAAGCGATGTGTTAAATACCTAAGTTGTAAGTTGTAAACTTGAGAGATTGAGGGCAGCGACAGAACTAGCCGACGATAGCCAAATCCACTAGGAAGAGGATGAATCATGAGTGTGGATCATCCAAATCCTAAGAACACTCGAGAAGTGGTAAAAAAATGACATATCTAATACCTTAAGAGATAAGGTAATCATCCTACATGAAAGATAAATGACTAGTCACCGCATGCCAATACTTAACTTCGACGAACTAACTAATTTGTATCTGGTTATTAGGAAGTTCTTAACTCCTAGAGGAGTGACATGAAGTACCTTAATAAACCCTTAAGTAGGAAACTGTAAAGATATCTTTGTTAGAGGGTTTTACCTTCTTTTATGAAATGAATCAAATAGAGATTTACATACCATTAAAATACTATATATTGATAAAATTATATATATATAAGGTATAAAGCTATAATACCTTTTTATAAACCATTACTAGACAACGGGGGAGAAAAAGCCTTCAATGACCACTAAAGAAGTGCTCCTTTAACGAAGAGGACATCTTCCTTGATTTATGGAATTATATTGTTGAAATTTTAATACCGTGCATTTGTGGTTGGAGGATTTTTAGGAAAAGCTTTCCTATGGAGCTCGACTCCCACGACGTCCAGGATTTTCGTCAGTTAAATTTATTGGAGGGGCGGATCCTCCAAAGGGGGAAGAACATTCTTTAAAAGAGGGAACTCGCGGGGAGATGGGATGCAGGGTAATGGTGTCACTGTAGAGCACGATCCCTGATCAAGCTCAGTTGTATTTGATAGCGTTGGAGAGGCGAAGGGAATCGGATACGGTATTTCCATTTTGCAGGACGATAATTATCTGCGCACTGAGGCGAGTCGAATCTGATCTGGTATTTCCATTTGGTTGTATTATAAATATCTGCGAACTGAGATCTGA
The DNA here is from genome assembly GCA_027924585.1 of Larix kaempferi. Lineage (NCBI taxonomy): Eukaryota > Viridiplantae > Streptophyta > Pinopsida > Pinales > Pinaceae > Larix > Larix kaempferi. The sequence continues at coordinate 18,286,177 of BSBM01000887.1, forward strand.
TCTGATATGGTATTTCCATTTGGTTGTATGATAAATATCTGCGAACTGAGATCTGATCTGATCCGGTATTTCCATTTGGTTGTATGATAAATATCTGCGAACTGAGGTGAGTAGATCTGATCTGATCTGGTATTTCGATTTTGAAGTATAATCACATATATATCTCTAATCTGATAGCGTTGGAGAGGGAGTCGAATCTGATCTGGTATTTTCATTTTGTATGATCTAATAGCGCTGGAGATGTGAATAGATCCCCAAGGCTTAGCATGTATTGATATCTTATATAGGTGAATAGATCCCCAAGGCTTAGCATGCGTTGATATCTTATATATAATCTTTTTTGTGATCTGATCTTTGCATACGAGGTAGTTGCGCCTTACTTGAGTGAGTATGTGTTTAAACGTTGATGAGTGAGGACGTCTTTTGGAGCCGATCCCGGTTGATCCCTGAACTTTAACCTTGTTTTGTATGTTTATGAATGGAAGGGAAAACTCCGGTAAATGTTTATATGCCTGTATGAATGTCCTATATTTGATAACATGTTTGGTGTGTCGATTTATATATAGTTTTATATGATTTCAAAATGGGGTAGAAAATCCCAAAACCATGATATTTAATCACTCTAATTCGCATTTATGTGCTCCCTGGAAAAATATAGAGACCTTTAATTGATCCCAGTTGATAGATCTTTTATAAGCTGCCTTCATTTAGTGATATCTATATATATATATATATATATTCTAAATTTACACTGCCATCTATATTCCAGAGATGCATCTATTTGTTTTTTTTATGTGGTTTTGACATCATAAAACCGGCCAGGTTCATTACTTAAACCTGCTCTTTAGCTTGCGAGAGTATGCCCAACCTAGAGTGATCGTTTGATTAGCGGGGTGGCTTCGGGGTTTCAGGATAGTTGTTTTGATAACAGGTAGACGCCGGTCTATGGGGTTGCACGGTATCTCGCATATAACTCGGTTCTGTTGATTCCTTATTATTTCGATAAGTTATTTATATTTTTCTGAATAGGCACTCTGTCGAGGGATGGTAGTAAACCAGTTTAGTTCCATTTCCTTTGTGCTCATGTTATATATTGTCGCCCTTGTATTTGAGATGGATCTCTGTCATGATTTCGCTGCCATCGTATTTTTTTTGTTGCTGGAAAATAGAGATTAACACTACAATTTTTTCAGTATGTTACATTCAGGATCTTTAGGATCTCGGGGTATGCCGAATAGAATTTATGGATAGAATGAGATCTCTCTGGAGTTCTTTTCCTGTGATTTCAGTAGTTTATATGAGGATGACTATATCTCTGCATTTGCTTCACGATCTTTACAAATGAAGTAAAATCGTAGTCTTGCTTATGCCTATAGTATAAACGATAAGTCTACCTTTGCATTGTTACCCGAAAAGTGCATTTACAGTTCTATTGCTTGCTAGATGAAAACGATGGTTTTAATTTCATTACTATATTTAAATTTCCGGGTGAAAGCAATGGGTTCTGTCAAAATTCAGTATCCAGTTCTATTGTATGTGATTCTGTCATAGTCGACTCTTACTTTCGCAGTTCAATAAGAGATGTCCTTGTATTTTTCCTTTGACTAAAGGGTACGATTACATATGTGTGCTTGTTGAGGATTTACTCTTTAGAAAAGTGTCTAGAACTAAGTGCAGAGCAAGTATCGCAACAAGGATGTTGCAGATTGTAACCCTCATTATTCAGGATGAATAATATATGATGTGGCATATTCTCTTTGTGGACGTAGCCCGGATATCTATCGGGTGAACCACGGTTATATCTGGTCTCTCTCTCAATTGTGTAATGGTTATGTGGTTAAATTTAGATGCATCTGCTTTTTAGATAGGTAAAAGCATCTTTTTTCAAGTAAGTAATATTTCACGAAATAGTTATTTGAGTATGAGCTTTAAAATAATAGATGACTTGATTAACATCCGTGAATAGCAGAATGTTTACTATGGTTAACCAGGTGTATAAATGTAAGCCTTTCCACTTCTTATATAGTGTCCCTAGTAAGACAGATTGGATATTACTTAAATATGGCAAGAAGTTTTTATGTTGTTTATTACTAAAGGACCTTTGCATAAGTGAGTAGGGTATGTAGCAAGAATTAACATAAATGATTGTGCATGTTGGAATATATTTTGCATGAAAAACTAATCATTTATAATTATTCCTTCATGGAGGGCAGGCCTTTGAGCCGTAGCACTAATGAATTTCTCTACTTGAGACCTTTAATGTATAGGAATAAATATTTTCTAAATTCATGAATACTAACTTGAATAAATTTGGGTACGTCACATATTTGTTACTGAGTACGAATGATGGTCCTTCTCTCTTTGACAAAATAAGATTTGGAAATAGATGATCATTAGAAAAAGGTTTTGTGTAAATGCGGAAATGTTTATAAGACCTTTTACAAACGAAATTTAAGGACGATGAAATTAATTAGAGATGAAATGATGTTTAATTATTGGTCCCCATCAATACTATGTATTATGAAATTCTTTCATATAACGAAGAATCTTTTCGTGACAATTTATTCATTAAATACTAATCTATTTATTGGAGATGTTACATATGGTATCAGAGCACAGGTTGCAAACACTCGGGCTTATTGGGCTCAATAGGGGGGAAAAAAAAAAAAAAAAAAACAAGTTTGTCAAGCTAGGAAGGGACTCCATTCTATATGACGCAAACAAAAAACTCCATTTCCAAGGATCGGCAAGAGGTAAGCAACGTGACGTTTTGGAAATTGCAAGTAAGTATGTTCCATTCCGCTGGAGCATGATAATGGCTTAGTAGTGTCTATTTGTGAACATACATCGCATACGTCTCTTTATGTAATTGAATGATCTTCTATTTGATAGATACTAAACGATGAATATCTCGTCATACGCTACAATGTATTCCATACTCTATAAGGTCAAAATTTTACTTTAAGAAGTTAGACTATGGGAGTTAAGTCCTTATGAAATGGCTACTTGTAAGTAGAGTAAAAGCACGTATTGGAAATTATCCTAGCTATTTCAAAGTGAAGTTTATAGGCTAAGGAAGTCTCCTAAATTTGGTTGACCTTAGATAACTAAGTGAACTTGATTGACCAATGGTCTAGATTTCCAAATATGAAATTTAGAGGGAAATGTAAGCAACTTAGATCTGTTAAAAGTTCCATTAAGTTCAGATCAAAAGTAAGTCTATAGGTTAAAAGGTCCATTAAGGATTTGATAGTTTGGGTCAGTCTTGGGTGTTGAACTACGTAAGAAACGATCAAGTTCCGTTTACACATGAGTTATCTTAAATAAGAAAGTTTATAAATTTATAACGCTGTTGACCTTAGTTAAATCTGTAAAGGAACATACTGCAGGAGGAGCCATTGTGAATTTAATATTTCTAGTGATGCGGGAAGCATAATTATGTGATATTAAGATGTTGCTTTCTTTTTACTGAGGTATCAACTATAAGTGAGTTACATATGCTAAATTAATATTTCATAAAAAGTATAGTTTGGCTAGACTAAGATGTCTGGTTTCTTTTAAACAAAGAAATTAACTTTAATTGGTGCGAAGTTTCCCAAGACTAGGAAATTGTGAGATTACAAGGGAGAAAAATTGTTAATAGTCTCCTTGCTAATCAATTTCATTCTAGTATGTAATTGTATAGGATAAGTAATTTTAATACGATTTTTGTGACATTGAAGCATGCTTGTAACCTTACATATAAGTACAACAAAAGGAAAATGGTTATAATGACAAGGTATACATGTGAATATTAATCAGTTAATACATATGATGAAAAAGGCATGAGTACCTTTTTTCAGTAATTTCTACTAGGATAGACGTAGGAAACAATGAGTAATAGTTATACTTGTATTTGTTCAATATTTATGACGACTTGCTATCCATGTACAACTATATGTTATTTTGTTAAGGGATAGATTATTGGAAACCTAGAACCCACATGAAGTAAATACAGGTTAGTAGGATGCTGTAATCCTCTGCGTCCTTATGTTGCCACAAGGAATGACTGTTTTTATTTATGACGTGTTAAGGAAAACATTGATGACATGGAATTTGCAGGGTAGATCAGAAGTGATCTTTGAGACAGTAATCGAGGTATAAGCTTTTATGAAACAAGTAAAATGATGTTTGAACATATGTTATATGTATGATTGTTCTTATGATTTAATTTCCTTTATACGACTAACACTTTGAATGTAGTGGTCGAGCAAATGTTATTTTTCCCACACATCACTGCCTGACACCCATCAATGGGTAAATATGGGATATATATGGATTCATGTATAATACTAATGTGTGATGATACAAGTAAAAACTGGAACCTCGGCAGATGAAGGTGAGCTATGCGGTCGCCTTTGCAAAGGTACATGGTTATCTGTATAAGGTATGTAAATTTGTTTTAGACAATTGGTTATCTCTATATGATGTTAGGGTATAACTAAAATAGGAATTGTGTTGAAATGGTGAAATCTAACATTCGAGGTTAAATGAGCATAATGTCCATGGAACATCATAGGAAGAATTTTATATCATGTTCAAAGCATTATGAAGTATTATAAGCTAGTTATGTGTAGTAGGAAATGACACCTTAGATGATCACATATGGATATTTTATTAAGAAAGATGATTTTTTGTTTAAAGGAAGGGATCTTCTTACAATATTTGATTTTGTATATAAAGTGATACTAACAAGTGAAATTTGGCAGATGGTGAAATTCCTGTGAAGCTTGTGAAAATGCAAGAGCATAAATATTATGCATGATAAAATAAGGGGATGAGGATTTAAGATCCACATCATAAATGTTATTTATTCTTTAAGTTTGATAATTATTGATTGAATAAAGATCCAGAGTCAAATGGGTCAGAGTAATCGTATGGTTACAAAATATAATATGACGAAATAAATTGATTAAATGGAAAGAGATTTTTCTAGACTCAAGCAAGGCGGCTTGGGAAAAATAAATTCCGGGACTCAAGCGAGAAGGCTTGAGGGGAATGGTGTAAAGAGTGTTGTAATGGCATTTAAATACTCCCTAAGATGAGGGATTGAACAACCACTAGGATTCTTGGAGAATCGACTGGCTGTAAGACCTAGGCAAGCTATAAGCAAATGTATATGTGGGAGGCAGGACCCTGCTTAGTATACATGAAAGAAATGTTTGCTGCGTGAGCACTAAGGTGTTAGGAAAGACATGAAAGAAATGTTTGTTGCGTGAGCACTAAGGTGTTAGGCAAGACATCAGAGAAAGGATTGCTGCATGAGCACTAAGATGTTAGGCAAGAATTTCCTGGATCAAGTGAATGCTGCTTGTTGATTTAGTCAACAGTATAGAATCATGGAGCGCTAGATTTATTCCATATATTACAAGTGATATGTGCAATAAAGAACTCATGATTTATGTTTTCGAGTTTGATTATGGAGTTTGATGATAAAGTTGTTGCTAAACAACTTTTCTTTGAATCTCGGTTTTGTAGTCGGAAATGTAGATATGACTAATGGTGACTTATGGAAAATTCATGAAAGTCTGAAGAAGGTCAAAATTGAAATGATGAAGCAAGAAGAGGATGAATCCAGAAGAGAAGACGAACTGGTAAAATTTATGAACACCGAGGACGGTGTTATTTTAAGGGGAGGAGGATGTGATATCCCTACTTCTTTCCCTATTAGTTTGATAAATGTATATTGCAAATTAGATGGAAATTGTAATTGCTTTTGACGAGGAGCTCAAGGCCAAGGCCCCGCCAGAAGAACTTGTAAGCGATGTGTTAAATACCTAAGTTGTAAGTTGTAAACTTGAGAGATTGAGGGCAGCGACACAACTAGCCGATGATAGCCAAATCCACTAGGAAGAGGATGAATCATGAGGGTGAATCATCCAAATCCTAAGAACACTCGAGAAGTGGTAAAAAAATGACATATCTAATACCTTAAGAGATAAGGTAATCATCCTACGTGAAAGATAAATGACTAGTCGCCGCATGCCAATACTTAACTTCGACGAACTAACTAATTTGTATCTGGTTATTAGGAAGTTCTTAACTCCTAGAGGAGTGACATGAAGTACCTTAATAAACCCTTAAGTAGGAAACTGTAAAGATATCTTTGTTAGAGGGTTTTACCTTCTTTTATGAAATGAATCAAATAGAGATTTACATACCATTAAAATACTATATATTGATAAAATTATATATATATATAAGGTATAAAGTTATAATACCTTTTTATAAACCATTACTAGACAACGGGGGAGAAAAAGCCTTCAATGACCACTAAAGAAGTGCTCCTTTAACGAAGAGGACATCTTCCTTGATTTATGGAATTATATTGTTGAAATTTTAATATGGTGCATTTGTGGTTGGAGGATTTTTAGGAAAAGATCTCCTATGGAGCTCGACTCCCACGACGTCCAGGATTTTCGTCAGTTAAATTTATTGGAGGGGCGGATCCTCCAAAGGGGGAAGAACATTCTTTAAAAGAGGGAACTCGCGGGGAGATGGGATGCGGGGGAATGGTGTCACCGTAGAGCAGGATCCCTGATCAAGCTCAGTTATTTGTATTTGATAGCGTTGGAGAGGCAAAGGGAATCGGATACGGTATTTCCATTTTGCAGGACGATAATTATCTGTGAACTGAGGCGAGTTGAATCTGATCTGGTATTTCAATTTGGTTGTATGATAAATATCTGCGAACTGAGATCTGATCTGATCTGGTATTTCCATTTGGTTGTATGATAAATATCTACGAACTGAGATCTGATCTGATCTGGTATTTCCATTTGGTTGTATGATAAATATCTGCGAACTGAGGTGAGTAGATCTGATCTAATCAGGTATTTCGATTTTGAAGTATAATCACATATATATCTCTGATCTGATAGCGTTGGAGAGGGATTCGAATCTAATCTGGTATTTTCATTTTGTATGATCTAATAGCGTCGGAGAGGTGAATAGATCCCCAAGGCTTAGCATGTATTGATATCTTATATAGGTGAATAGATCCCCAAGGCTTAGCATGCGTTGATATCTTATATATAATCTTTTTTGTGATCTGATCTTTGCATACGAGGTAGTTGCGCCTTACTTGAGTGAGTATGTGTTTAAACATTGATGAGTGACGACGTCTTTTGGAGCTGATCCCAGTTGATCCCTGAAATTTAACCTTGTTTTGTATGTTTATGAATGGAAGGGAAAACTCCGGTAAATGTTTATATGCCTGTATGAATGTCCTATATTTGATAACATGTTTGGTGTGTCGATTTATGTATAGTTTTATATGATTTCGAAATGGGGTAGAAAATCCCAAAACCATGATATTTAATCACTCTAAGTCGCATTTATGTGCTCCCTGGAAAAATATAGAGACCTTTAATCGATCCCAGTTGATAGATCTTTTATAAGCTGCCTTCATTTATTGATATCTATTTAGATATATATATATATATATATATATATATATTCTAAATTTACACTGCCATCTATATTCCAGAGATGCATCTATTTGTTTTTTTTATGTGGTTTTGACATCATAAAACCGGCCAGGTTCATTACTTAAACCTGCTCTTTAGCTTGCGAGAGTATGCCCAACCTAGAGTGATCGTTTGATTAGCGGGGTGGCTTTGGGGTTTCAGGATAGTTGTTTTTATAATAGGTAGACACCGGTCTATGGGGTTGCATGGTATCTCGCATATAACTCGGTTCTGTTGATTCCTTATTATTTCGATAAGTTATTTATATTTTTCTGAATAGGCACTCTGTCGAGGGATGGTAGTAAACCGGTTTAGTTCCATTTCCTTTGTGCTCATGTTATATAATGTCGCCCTTGTATTTGAGATGGATCTCTGTCATGATTTCACTGCCATCGTATTTTTTTTGTTGCTGGAAAATAGAGATTAACGCTACAATTTTTTCAGTATGTTACATTCAGGATCTTTAGGATCTCGGGGTATGCCGAATAGAATTTATGGATAGAATGAGATCTCTCTGGAGTTCTTTGCCTGTGATTTCAGTAGTTTATATGAGGATGACTATATCTCTGCTTTTGCTTCACAATCTTTACAAATGAAGTAAAATCGTAGTCTTGCTTATGCCTATAGTATAAACGATAAGTCTACCTTTGGATTGTTACCCGAAAAGTGCATTTACAGTTCTATTGCTTGCTAGATGAAAATGATGGTTTTAATTTCATTACTGTATTTAAATTTCTGGGTGAAAGCAATGGGTTCTGTCAGAATTCAGTATCCAGTTCTATTGTATGTGATTCTGTCATAGTCGAATCTTACTTTCGTAGTTCAATAAGAGATGTCCTTGTATTTTTCCTTTGACTAAAGGGTACGATTACATATGTGTGCTTGTTGAGGAATTTACTCTTTAGAAAAGTGTCTAGAACTAAGTGCAGAGCAAGTATCGCAACAAGGACGTTGCAGATTGTAACCCTCATTATTCAGGATGAATAATATATGATGTGGCATATTCTCTTTGTGGACATAGCCCGGATATCTATCGGGTGAACCACGGTTATATCTGGTCTCTCTCTCAATTGTGTAATGGTTATGTGGTTAAATTTAGATGCATCTGCTTTTTAGATAGGTAAAAGCATCTTTGTTCAAGTAAGTAATATTTCATGAAATAGTTATTTGAGTATGAGCTTTAAAATAATAGATGACTTGATTAACATCCGTGAATAGCAGAATGTTTACTATGGTTAACCAGGTGTATAAATGTAAGCCTTTCCACTTCCTATACAGTGTCCCTAGTAAGACAGATTGGATATTACTTAAATATGGCAAGAAGTTTTTATGTTGTTTATTACTAAAGGACCTTTGCATAAGTGAGTAGGGTATTGAGCTAGAATTAACATAAATGATTGTGGATGTTGGAATATATTTTGCATGAACAACTAATCATTTATAATTATTCCTTCATGGAGGGCAGGCCTTTGAGCCGTAGCACTAATGAATTTCTCTACTTGAGACCTTTAATGTATAGGAATAAATATTTTCTAAATTCATGAATACTAACTTTAATGAATTTGGGTACATCACATATTTGTTACTGAGTACGAATGATGGTCCTTCTCTCTTTGACAAAATAAGATTTGGAAATAGATGATCATTAGAAAAAGTTTTTGTGTAAATGCGGAAATGGTTATAAGACCTTTTACAAACGAAATTTAAGGACGATGAAATTAATTAGAGATGAAATGATGTTTAATTATTGGTCCCCATCAATACTATGTATTATGAAATTCTTTCATATAACGAAGAATCTTTTCGTGACAATTTATTCATTAAATACTAATCTATTTATTGGAGATGTTACAAAACTAGACATTTTCATTTGTTATTCACCAATCAACATGGGAAACAAGAAACGTCAAAGCAGGAGACATGATCATGATCAAATTAACGAAGATGAAATATGAGAAAGGACCAAAGAAAGGATGAGGCACTGTTGAACACCATTAAGAGAACAACAAAAAGATGATGCAGGCCAACCTTTGATGCATCTAGCTCCGATTGAGGGCAATATCGATAATTCTTACCTCCTTCTTCAAATGCTAATTAATTATTGTACCTCTTACCCCATTCTCACAATTATCATGTTGATTAGTTACTAGTCACTGGATATATATATATATATATATATATATATATATATATTTCCATTGATAGGAGAATGGTTATCATGGAGCATAGGAAACGAGAGGGAAGTTCGAATTGGTAAGGACCCCTAGATTGGGGCAAGTAATAATTTCAAACTTTATTCGAACACCATATAGGCTCTTGCTCTCCAAAGAGTTCACAATTTAGCCGATGCCCAGAATCCATCTGCAGAAGGAGAAAAAAACTCTTGTTGGAAGTCAGCATCAGACCTCAATCTAGAAGGAATTGAAATAGAAGAATGGAACCCTTATATTTCGATGTTAGAATCCTGCTTTATCAGCCTAGAGGAGGCGTTGAGGATCGGCTAGTTTGGTTGAAAAATTCGATTACAAGAGATTTCAATGCAAAATTAGGATATGAAACAGAGGTCATGAAATATTATGTGGGTCCAAAATAGTGGTGGTGGATTCCAGTTTGGAAGTCAGCGGGTCATTTAAAATCCAATCTTATCATGTGGCTAGCATTAAGCAATAAACTCTTGACCTGGGATAATATCTTAAAAAGAGGTGGGAAAGGCCCCAACCGTTGTATTCTATGCTCATCACAAGAAGAATCTGTTTCTCACTTGTTTGCATTTTGCCCCTATGCAGCAGCAATATGGAAGGACGCAACTATAGAACTAAAAGCTTAATCAACCATGATCAGAACCTCTCTTGAACAACAGTTTCATACATGGTGGAGTGACTTCTCATTACATCCTTACAGTGCCTTTTCCTCCTCTTTTATATATGGAGTATGGTGGGATCGAAACCTTGCACTCTTCCAGAATCATTCAATCCCAGTTGTAGTAACTTTAGCTTTGGTTGTGCAGTGGACGAAAGAACACACAGTATTGGAAAAATAAAAAAAAGTCCAGGCTACTTGTACCTCCTACAATTGACAAATATATACCATGGGATTTCTTCGATGGTGCTAGTCAAGGAGATCCTCCTTTGGGCGGATCTGGTGGAGTTCTATATTTGGCATAAAATCACAAATTTCAACTGAAATATGCACTTGGGCACTGTTCCAATAATAAATCAGAGTTGGTAGCTTTACACTCTATTTTGGATTTGGCCATCTCAAGGAAGGTGAATTGTTTACAACTTTTTGGAGAGTCCAAAATGGTTGTGGATTGGGCCAACAAGAAATTGCAAATCAAAGCTCCACATCTTCAACACCTCCTTAAATCCATTCAAAGGAAAACAGATCTCTTCTCTATTTTTTCAATCTCACATGTATATACGGAGTTAAACACTAAAGCAGATTTTCTCTCCAAATCTTCTCTTTTGTTAACTCCTGGACAAACTATGGTTGAAGAATTGCATGACTGAAATGTATTTCTACAACGTTAACATATCAAGGAAGTTTCTTTTTTAAGATGAAAATCTAAGAAGAATATAGGCGAAGTATGGAGAGCAAGCCCAGTCTAGTAAGTCATGGGCTCTGGGTTTAAAGAATTGGACACATAACAGGACCAAATAGACAGAGAGCGCATCACAGGTAAAGTGAGAATGATTGCAAGCTACTTTTTTCTCAGAGGAGAGATACTAGAGCTTAAATCCAGGGTCTATTTTTGGTGACATGATTTTGCAATGGCAGTTAAGGAATATATATATGTAAATATTGTAAGCAAGAAAGGAAAGTGTATGGATATTTTTGATACAATGTTGAAATACCACATATGATAATGTAAGTCCTTTGAGGACAGTTCATGATCACTCTTTATTTAGAGTGAGAGATATTTTCCTATGGAAGATATATCTCTCTCTCTCTCTCTCACTCTCTCACTATATATATATATATATATATATATATTGAATTACAAAGTTAATATACTTAATTTCATATTGACATGTAATTTTCATTTGCTAAATAGTGTAGTGAAATGTCCATTGATGCATTGGTTGTTATTAAAGAATAGTAGTGCATGCTAGTATAACTACTATCAATCTATATAGCAGAAATTTGTGTGCTCTCAAAATTTCCATGTGGTGTTAAATTTTATTCCTCAAGGTTGGGTTTGATTGTCAAATATCATAGTGTAATTGATAGTCAAATATTCATAGCAATGAGCATCTAGAACAACTCAAATTCAAATATGTATGTGAAAAAAAAGTTAGAATTGGTTGCAAATGTTTATTTATGTCCATGATTCATCCTTTGAAGAGGTAATGAGCATGAAATTTCACACATAAAATGATGGATCATAAGGTATTCTAAATTCCTTCCTTGGGATGGATGTTGGAACACAATGTGAGAATATACTTAAATTTTAGATAACAAATTAGTTGATAAATTTAAAATCAAATGATTGCAAGACTCGGACTAATAATTACTTAATTAACCAATCAACAAATTTAGGTTTGTGGGTCCATTTGTAAACCTTGAAAATATCCTTTCTTTTCATAATGCAACCTTCACAAAGCTCACTTAAATTTTAGATGTGAAATTCACTCCATGTGCACTAGATATTGCAATTGTTAAATATATGTAGACATTCAAAATTAGATATCTATATTTATATACCATAATTCACTCTTCTCAAATCACCCAATCACCCTATAGTTTGTTTTATAATTTTTATGGTTATAGTTATTATTTTGGATATTTGCATATGATTTGGAAAAAACTATTAAAAATAAAAGAAAACAAATGATTGTAATATGGATAATATAGTAAAGTTGGTATCTAGATATGAAGTTTAAAGTTAAGAAATCTAATAACAATGAAATCATTAATAAAAGCAAATTCAAATACTACAAAGACTTAATCAATTGTAATCTAATAGATGAAAACAACTTTTCCAAGGCTATTATTTTTTTCTTTTATTGGAAATTGTCAAGATTAAGGTCATTGTTAATGAACTACATAAGGAAGTGTCCACTCAACTTATCCAATGAACCCTTAAAATGAAAAAAAACTTTACAAATTGTGATTCAAACAAGATTTAGCAACAAAGCTACATATTCCCTACCTTTCGGGTTAAAAGACTGGATGACGAGTGCCTTTAGGGTTGAAATCCTAAATGGCGAGTAGTCTAATATAGTCAACTTGACAGCTCAAATCAGGCAAGAGGGATTGGCATAAAATTTCATTTTGTTGGAGTTTCTAGCAGAAAACCACACTTGCATTTGTTAATTTTTCGATAATTTCATTCAAACGTTATCTAAGATCCTACTAAGAGAATAACATACACAGCATAATAATCATAAACACAAGAGACATAGAGTTTCCTCGGGGAAAACCAAGAAGGTGAAAAACCTTGTAACTTCCTCAGAGATAGAATGAGAACCAATACAAAGATCACAAAGATCAATCCCCAAAAGATAGATGTCTTCAGCAGCTACTCCTCCTCCACTTGTGCGCACTCCTCTCTCTCAACTATGTGAGTTGGATGAGTGAGTGAATGAGAAAATAGAGAGAGACACACTCTCTATTTATACAACAACTTAACCTACCTTTATTCCTAACTGGGCCAACTTCCTAAGGAAGCCTAATAACCCATCGACATGACACATGCAGGACCGACCCCACCAAGGTGGTCTAATAACCCATTAAATAATACTTGCGACACTTGCAACACTTACAATAATACTTGCGACACTTACAAATACAAATGATGACACTTTTGAAGGGAGGAATAATACATCTCCAACAAGAATACAATAAAGTACAAGTGTAATATATAGAAGAATATCTTTCGAAGTTACAAAAACATCAACACTCCCTCTTAACTAGGAAGGTATTCTCTAGACACAGGTCATCAATACATATCGCCACAAGTTTTTAATTCTGGAGCTGGATCATCGTCACTAGATCACAAAGTATCATCATCACTGCTGCTGCTGTACTCGTCATCTCGATCACTGGTGCTATCTCTCAATTCTTCTCGTCATAGGAAGTTCTACAGAGCTAACCCTTTTTCATGCTAGATGTAGGCCTAGCCTCCATGTAGGTCTTCATCATCTTTGCACGTGGCAATCGGTGGAACCTTAGGACTAATTATGTGCATCGTTGCAAAACCTGACAAGAGCATCCCATGATCCTTTATGTCCTAGCACGATTGGAAAGATATCGTAGGACTGATTACATGCAACCTTCACAAAACCTTAAAAGAGCATTCCAGGAACGTTTATGTGCCTAGCACGACCAACAAGATCTCTAAAGAGCATCCCAGCACTTCTACGTGCCCTACACAATATATTGGATATCCAGGACTGATTACATGTGAACTTCAAAAAACCTTAAAAGAGCATCTTTCCCAGCAAGATCTCTAAAGAGCATCCCATGACTCATTACGTGCCTAGAACAACCTATCGGATCTCTAAGACGGATTACATGTGAACATGAAAAACCTTAAAAGAGCATCTTTCCCAGCAAGATCTCTAAAGAGAATCTACAAGACTCATTATGTGCCCAGCACAACCTATGAGATCTCCAGGACGGATTACATGCCTACGGACAAGACCTCTCAAGAGCATCCCAGGACTTTTTTACATGCCCAGCACAACCTATGGAATCTCCCAGGATCCATTACATGTCCAACCAACACAACCTACACCATATCCATGGCGACAGAGCATCATCCGGATGCTCATGATCATACGGATCACCGCTACTCAAGATCATATGGATCATCAACTAGAACATCATATTATGTAGCCCTTATATCCTCAGCCATGGGAGGACCCGCCTGCCACCATGCTAGGGATGGATTCAACATCTGTGTCCCGTCACTCATCTAGAACATCATCCGGATGTTCATCATGCAGAGCATCACCCGGATGCTCATCACTCGGCACTTACATACACATCCATGGGAGGACCCGCATGCCACCATGCTTGGAATAGCTCCTGCAAATGCGTCCCATCACTTCCTCCTGGAAGTATCCTGAATCTGTAGGACACCAAGCCTCTCTCTGAAGTACTCTAACTTCACTCTAGCTAGTGGCTTGGTCAACACATCTGCTATCTTCTCTTCCATCGCAACATACAGGAGCTTCACTACTCCTCTCTGCACCATATCCTAGATATAGTGATATTTGATCTCGATATGCTTCAATTTTTCATGGAACACTGGGTTCTCTGATAACTTCACACAACTTTGGTTGTCACAATAAATACAAGTAGCATCCAACTGGAGATCAAATAAATCAGAAAGTAGCTTCCTAAGCCATACTTCCTCACAATTGGTCGAACAAGCTGTGACATACTTTGCTTCGATTGTACTCAGTGCTATGCAGGATTGCTTCCTGCTAAGCTAAGAGATCACACCTGATCCCATACTGCATCAGCACCCCGAAGTGCTCTTCCTATCTGCAGCACTGCATGCCCAATCTGAATCAGCATAACCCTCCAGGTTAAACTTTTGATTCACATAATACTTGAGCCCATAATCAATCGTACCCTTTAGGTACCTCATAATATGCTTTACAGCAATCAGGTGAACATGTCTAGGATTCATCAGGAACTAGCTCAAGGTGTTCAGCGCAAAGCAAATATCAGGTCTCGTGTTTGTCAGGTACATTGAGGACCCAATCATTTGACAATACATTGTGGCATCAACTGAATCTGATGAAGCATCACTCAATAGCTTCAATTTCGATGCCATAGGTGTGGCCATGGCCTTGCAGTCCATCATCTTGAACCGCTTCAGGATCTCTACAGCATACTTCCCTTTTCCAAGGAAGATTCCATTTGCACTCTTCCACACCTCCATACCTAGAAAGTAATGCATCATACCCAAGTCCTTCATCTCGAACTCGGCAGCAAGCTTCCTCTTCATGTCGTCAATCAAAATATCCTCACCTGTCACGAACAGGTCATCCACATACAATAAGAGTATCATTGTATTGTCTTCCTCAACCTTGAGTAAAGGTTGGAATCTGCTTTACTCTTAGTAATTCCCAAATTGGACAGGAAGCTGTATGTTCTGTCGTACCATGTCTTGGGTGTTTGCTTCAAGCCATGCAAGGCTTTCTTTAACTTGCACACATATGACTCCCTTTCATGTGTCTCAAAACGGAGTGGTTGCTCCACATACACTTCCTCTTCAACTAAACCATTCAAGAAAGCTGTCTTGACATCCATCTGGTGTATCTTCCACTTCATTACTGCAGCCAGAGCAAGTACCATTCTAATGGAAGTGTATCTGGCTACAGGTGCAAAAGTCTCTTCATAATCTATCCCTTATTTCTGGGAGAAGCCATGAGCCACAAACCTTTCCTTGTATTTCTCTATGCTACCATCTGGAGCATGTTTGATCTTGTAGATCCACTTGGAAGTCACAACAGACTTCCCTTCTGGTCTTGGGACCACATCCCAAACATCATTCTTTGTTATCGATTGGTATTCCTCGATCATGGTATTCTTCCATTACTGCATCCCGGATCCTGGGAACTTCAGATTATTCAATAGATAGTTTTCTTGAACTTCGTTGCTGGAACAAATGTTGTAGTCCTTCTTTTGTAGGTGATTGTACGCGATCTTTCCTACAAGTCAAATTCAATTGCATGATTAGAAACTTCTCATAGTTTATAGAACAAATTCTTACACATAAAGGCATATGGCATACAGTCATGCAATTATCTTAGCCAATGCTTCAATACAACATTCACCCATATCCCGTATTCACACGGTAACTTTCTAGATTCCTTCCATCTCTACCATAACATTGTTAAGAGTTTGCACTACTCCCAACATGTCAGCAAAGAGGTTTCATTCTAGATAAGTAGAAATGGAATGTTGTACAGTGCCATAGGCCACTTACCCATCACATGCATATTAGTAGTATATTGTTCATTAATGCAATTATTCTAATATGCATAATACACAACCTAAGTCTAGGAACATAATTATATACATCATTGAACAATATTATTTAAACAATGAGATATACAAGAAATGACAATTCAAATACTTATCTTTGTTTGTTTATTGGGTGGACTCCCTCTCAATATTTTCTTCCTTGCAGGAGCTACTCGAGTTTGACTCTAAAGTAGCTTCTTCTACTTCTTTCTGTTGTAGATTGTAAGGAGTAGTCAACTCCCTCTTAAACCCTGCATAACTTCTTGAAATCTTCTGAAGTGAATTTTCCAGCATTGTCGGATCTAAAGGTCTTGATCTTCTTGGCAGTGTGGTTTTCTATCAAGGCTTTTGAATTCCTTGAATTTGTTGAATACTTCATCTTTGTTCTTCAAGAAATGAACCCAAGTCTTCCTAGAGAAATCATCAATGAAAGAAACATAATATACATACCCACTGAGAGAACCAGATTACATTGGACCGCACATATCGGAGGGGATAATCTCCAATATTCCTTTTGCTTTGCTTTCACTACTTGGAAATGCCTTCTTTGTGTTCTTTCATTTTGCACATCCTTTTCAAACACCTTCATGCTTTGACTGGATTTCAGGAATATCTTCTACTGCTTTGCTTGCAATTGGTAGTGATCTATAGTGTACATGTGCAAGAATTCTATGCCAAAGTTCACTTGGCTCCGTGGATTCATGTACCATGGCATGTTTAGGTTGTCCCTTCAATTTGTATAATCCTCCCTCTTGCCCTCCAATCACTACTGCATCACCAATTGTCTTACCTTTTGGACACATAAGTAGTTGGCCATCCACAAATGCAACTCTCATACCTTTTGCATCCAAAGATGATATGGAGAGAATATTCTTCTTAATTCCAGGTACATATAGAACATCTTGCATTTTTAAAGACTTCCCAGAGTCTAATTTGTAGGAGGCTTCACCACTTCCTTTTATTGGGTATTGATAGTCATCCCCAAGTTTCACCTTATGAGGTGACTGATGTTCAAATAGGTCCACAAGATATTCTTTAAATCTCGTCATATGTTTGGAAGCCCCACTATCAATAAGCCAATCATTACACCCATGTGTAACAGTACCAATGCGAGTAGATATTAGAACATACTCTTTGTCACTTGAAGAGTCATCACTTTCCACTCTAGACTTCTTCTTGGGAGGTTCATCATCTTCTGCAGCATAAGCATGATACCTCTTCTTGGTCTTGTTGTTGTTGTTGTTGATAGAGCCTTTCTTGCTCTTGGGGCATTCTCGGGAAAAGTGTCCCTTCTCATCACATGTGAAGCATCTTATATCTTTCTTCTCCCTTTGATGGTGGTGAGAAGATTTCTTGTGATGAGGTTGCTCCCTCTTGAACTTACTTCTCTTGTTGTGAGCTGTGAGAGCTTGGTCTTCACTTCCCATCTTTTCTTCTCGAGCTACAAGCCTAGCTTCTTCTTGTGAGCATTCCTCCCACAATCTACTGAAAGAGACCAATTTATTTCTTGCACAGATTCCTTGGATGAAGGAGTCCCATGACCTAGGTAGGCCATTCAATGTGGTCATGAAAATTTCTCCATTCTCCACTATTTCATCCACAGCTTCAAGTTATTCTTTGATTTGAGAGACCTTAGTAAAGTATGATTGAATGGTCTCTCCATTCTGGATCTTCACCCCTTTCAATTGGTTTCACAAAGTCATCTTCCGATTTATATTCTTTCCTTCAAACAACTTGGTCAAGAAGTCAAACATCTCCTTAGGTATCTTTAGGGAAGACACATGGGATATGAGATGGTATTTGATAGAATCAGTAATGATTCTCTTGGCCTTGACCAAGTTCTTCTTGTGTAAGGCCTTAGCCTCATCTTGTTGATGTATATGTAACTTCAGAATGTATTTCATATATGTATATTGTACTCCTATAGAGATGGTATTATTCCTCTATATGGAAGTGTTTGCATTCCTATAGAGATGTTATTATTCCTCTATATGGAAGTGTCGTCATTTATATTGTAAGTGTCATAACTTATACTTGATGGGTTATTAGACCACCTTGTTGGGGTCAGCCCTGTATAAGTCATGTGGGTCAAAGGGTTATTAGACCACCCTATTGGGGGTCGGCCATGTGGATCAAAGGGTTATTAGACCACTCTATTGGGTGTCGGCCCAGTCAGCATTATGTTATGTGGTTAAGTTAAGGCCGGCCTAGTAAAGGTTATTAGGCAAGTCAAGTCAAGTATAAATAGAGTGCGGGAGGCACTCTATTTGATCATTCTATTCTCACACACACTCTTTGGAGAGTGGCGCACTTGTGGAGGAGGAGAAGCTGCTGCTAGGAGATGTCTATCTCTTATGCTTGGGTTGTATCATTACTCTATCTATCTTTGAGGAAGTTATTGGGGTTTTTCACCTTTATGGTTTTCCCCAAGTAAACTCTGTGTCTCTTCTGTGCTTGCATTATTATGTCCATGATTGATATGCTCTAGATATGTTGTACATGTTATTCTCTCAGTTAAGATCCTAGATCAAATTGAATTAAATTCTGAAAAACTAACATGGTATCAGAGCTTGCCTGAAAGAAGGCATGGTATGGCATGTATGACACTTGTTGCACTTACGATGCTAGGGCTTGATATAGAAAAAACCATTCATCATAGAACTTTCACTATAAATCCATTTTGGAGAAGTTTTCGGATCTAAAGCTTTTACAGGTCGAATATCAGACCCCCATGTACCTTGTGTCCAAAGGAAAAATTCTAATTCGTTGTACTTTGTATTTTATGACCTGCACAATCTAGGCTTTCTGCCTCTTCCAGATATGCATCATAAATAGGTGACCTAGGAAAAAAGGTCATAACTTGGGATAGGAAGCTCCAAATGCAATTTCATAAAAAGTGACATGTAGTTCACGGACTTTACTTTTCCAGGTAACTTTTTCATAGGCCGAAACTTAACGAGTTACACATGGCACACTGTACAAGTTTGCTCTCCTATTTTATCCCATAAAAAGGTCACGTTGTGACACTTGGAATAAATCTCTCTCAAAGAATCCAATTGAGGTTAGAGCTATGGGGTTGGAAAGAAGACAGGTCAGGCTACAAGATGTAGAAGTTTCAGACCCTGTGGATTGGAAATTTTGGAGTTACACCATAAACAATCAGGTACATAGTTCTACCAAAACCGAATTATTTTTTAGCACCTTCATTCATGGCTTCGGAAATTTAGGGTTTCAGAGAAAGATGAAATTTTTGTAATATGAGACCAAGTCTGAATGATACTCATCAAAATAGAAACTTAGAGACCAAGATCAGAATTTTTGGTTGGGAAGAAGTTCGGGCTTGATCAGACCCTAGTTCGGGACTTTGATCGGAAAAGTGGAAAATTAGGGCTTCTGCAAAAAATGGGAATTTTTGAAATCTATGACCACAGCTGGAAGCTCCTCAGAAAAATAGAAGCTTAGAGATTTGGATTGAACCTTTTTATTGGGCAGAGGGTGGGCTTTATCAAACCCTAGTTTGGGGTCATGTCTAGTGAATCCGGAAGTTTCAAAGGCAAATTTGAGGGGTGAAATTTTGCAGTTTTCAAATTTTGAGCATACTAGCTTGATCATCTCATCAAGGTGCATCTTTCTATCCTTTCAGAAGTTTGAAATTCAAAGTTTGAATTTTTAGGGTTTCTCTAACAAACCCTAATCCAGCTCCAGATCGAGTTCCTTCAAATCAAGTGGATTGGGTTAATCCTAGAAGAGAATGGATTGGTCACCTGCATACGTGAAGAAGTTCTTGTTTCAGAGGGAGATGAGGCTAAGGCCTTACATAAGAATATTACAAGCAATCTCGACATGTATGACTTATCCAAGTATGTTTCTAGATTTGTTCATGATTAAGTTTATGGTATGTTTGTCTTCATATTGTTAAGGTTAATACAATCTTTTTTAATTTAGACTTGTCGTATCACCTTAATAAAATTATGAATGCATGATAGAAGATATTTATTGATTAGGGTGTTGACACTTATGATTGTACTAATGCATTATGGTGTTGTATGAGGTTCATGTTGTCTGCTAACATAAAAGGTACACCAAGAAAGACAAATCGTATTCTAATTCAAGAACATATGATGATGGTGACATGAAGACAAAGATTCATCCATTGTCATGGATCACATAGAAGATCTATTTACGAGGCATGTATAACTTGGTTCTATAATGGTTAACTTATGAGATATGCAAGTTACTAGCACAAGTCATTGAAGAGAACAAGAAGATATCCTATGGGTATGTTAGACATAACTAGCTGACATGCTAATCCAGGTATATTTTTCCTATATCAAGTTAGAATCCTACCTTGTGATAGGATCTCTTTTATAAGTATACATGGCATGATTGATAATGATTATTCATAGTTTTGAATAATCATGGGTGTATGCATATTATGTTTCTTACCTTAATTAATGATATGACTAACCAGAAGAGTCATGAAAGTATAGGTTTGAGTAATCATGGGTTTAGGCATATTATGTTTCTTACTTTAATTTATGATATGACTAACCATAAGAGTCCTTGAATACTAATGCTTATTATTTGTATTTGAAATGATCATGACTATACATGCTTAAGATTATTGTGTTTTGATAGTATTGAGAATATACTAATAAATGTATGATTATGTATGAGATCTCAAGGATATCACAATAATGATATCTGTAAGCATGCATAGTGATCAAGGATGGATATAAGTTCAAGGACAGGTAATCCAGGAAGCAAAGATCAAGAGGGAGCACACTCCAGTAGTTTCTGTAAGGATGCAGATATTCAGAGGGAGTCAACCACTTCTCACAATCCACATCATAATGGAGTTGCAAAGATTCAGAGGGAGTCAACCCAACAAACAAACAAATATAAGTATTTGAATTATCATTTCTTGCATATTTGTTTGTTTAAATAATGTTGTTCAATGATGTATATGCTTATGTTCCTAGACATAGGTTATGTATTATTCATATTAGATTAATTGAATTAATGAACATTATACAATAGTACAAAATGAGAGATAAGTGACCAAAAAAACGACCAAAATCCACATATAAATGACCACTTTTGAGTTGGTAACCATTGGTAGCAAACTAGTGGCCATATATCACGCGACCAAAAATGTGGTCATATTTAGCTTGGTCTTTTTTAGCTTAACTTATGGTCATATATTTGGTCATTAATTTGGTAATATATTTGGTCATTAATTGTCACAATTAATTACCACATTTTTTTGTCATGTGATAAATGACCGCTAATTTGCTACCAGCAATCGCCAACTCAAAAGTGGTCATTTATATGCATATTTTGGTCACTTATCTCTCATGTTGTACTGGTGGTCGTTTATATGCAAATTTTGGCCATTTTTTTAGTCATTTATCTCTTTTTAGTAGTTTCAGAATATAAATAGGGCATGATGGAATCGAACCACCAACCTCCTGCCTATAAGGCAGGTGCTCTACCGTTGAGCTAGCACCCTTAAATAGAATTAATATTTAGGTCTCTTCTTTTCCCATGCGATACTCCTGAAGGAGAAGCATGTGGACTTGTAAAAAGCCTTGCATTGATGACTCATGTCACAAATGATGAAGAAGAGGGTCCTCTTATTTCACTGGTATGTTTTTTATTTTTCAATATAATGAAAATGCAGTGTATCTTGATTAATATTAGGATTTCCTTTTCTTAATGTATTGCTGTGAGCCATGTTACTTTTTCTGATGTATCTCTATTTGGTATTTGGTACATGCACATTTGGTCATGTGAAAGCTTTGTCATCAAAATAGTTACAATCCCTTCTTGTAAATATATGTCTTTTGCTTTGACCTTGCTGATAATTGTGTGCGTTGCAAATGTATGTATTTTTCTTAGTACAACTAATGCCTAGGAATTTTATTGTAAGGGAGTTCCCAATCTCTCGGTGTGGTAATTGGAAATTGGATTTGAAAAGGGATTTGTTTGGAAGATAGGTTTGAACAAAAAAGTGCACGGGGAGATATATATGTTGAGTTGTAAATCTATATGTGATCTAAGTGTGTACAACCATAGAGAAAGGTTTCAAAGAGTACAATACCACCAAACTACAATGATTTGTATTTGAACCAATACAAGGTTATGATCCCCGTGAAGATTGGTAGAGAATGGTTTAAGGAAATAGAGGGAATCATGGGTTTCATGATCAATCTTTAAGATCCAAAATGATGGGTGCAAGTAGATTGTCATACTTATTGAATTTAAGAAATTTCACAAATCACTATATGTAGATTATTCAGTCATCTCCAAACCTTGTGAAAAAAATATAGTTAGGTGGGTCCAAGGTACAAAAGGTATGAATTGAAAGCTTTGATACTAAATAATAAGGTTAAGAGAGCATTAAGAAAACTATGAAAAAATTTAAAACAATCAAAACAATGGAGAGAAATTAAGACAATAATAGAAAAACCCAAAATAGATTGCTAGATTATTCACTTGGCTTATGAGTTTTTTTATAGTTTTAGACCAGGTCAAATTGAAAAACAAATTCCAAGAAAAAAATCAATATATATTATATTTCCAAAGGAAAAACAAAATACACTTTTACATGCCACTTAATTCTAGACGAAACATACAAAAATTGTCATTCATATCCAGTTTAATACAATTGTCCTCACCCTTTACATATGTCATATCCTCCTTGCAACCTTACCAAACTAGCTTCATCATATTAGCATAGACAACCTAAAATGAAAAAACTACACCACATGCTATGACCCCGGACCCGATATCAAAGCAAAAATGTGTCAAAAATATCTCAAAAAAGAGATATATGCTTAGTAACCAAAGAGATAATTGATAAGGTTTGTGGTTAAATTATTTGTATTTATGTGTAAAGGATAACTCCTTGAATTGTGCCCTTAACACCAAAATCATTTCCATAATAGGTCCTAAAGGAAAATCTATGATTTGACTTTTTCCATTTTCCTAGTCTATCCATAGTTTAGAGTCCCTTGGGACATATAGCCTTCTCACCCGATCACCATAGGAAAATCTCATGCCAAAATCTATGATTTGACTTTTTCCATTTTCCTAGTCTATCCATAGTTTAGAGTCCCTTAGGACCTGTAGCCTTCTCACCCAATCACCATAGGAAAATCTCATGCCATTCATAATTTTTTAATACTCATCTCCATGATCACCTTTGTAGGCTTAACCAATGGCCTTATCTGGAAGAATATATGCTATGAAGCTAAAGAGTCTCACACATTGAATACATTAGAGATCACACTAGGATGAGGTTACACGTATAGATACAACAAATAGTGTGCTACTTCATCATTATTTGAATTATATTATATATAATATTATATTATGGGAATTCAATTTATATTACTTGAATGTGAGATCCGTAAGGGGAGTATAAGCTATCTTTAGCTATACTACTACCAGTACTACATGCCAAGTTTAAATACCAAGTTTCCAACAAATGCCAGGGCTCTTTTCCAAGTGTCGATCAAACTAGGTGGCGACAATGCGGATAATTTATCCAATCGTGTATCCATGATTCTCAGTACTCAATAAATTGGACAATTCCAATGGGGAATAATAAACATCCATTCCATAAAGACTAGATTCACAATCTATCGTAGATAAAAATAACTACAGCAAAGGTAGAATATATGCTATGAATATCAACAGACACTTAAAATCTAATAGAAAACTAGGTATCAATAAATTAGTTGTTTTAAATATATTTTCTCCAGTATAGTCTATGTTGTACTATCAGCACTTAAATGTAACTACTGCATCTTGCTTTCACATTTTTTCAATGAATATTTTATGTCTTCTTAGATTGTATATAGAACCTTTTTGTTCAAAGTAAACTCTACTCAAATAGAATAGAAGATGGCTTATTACCTCAATGCAGAAGCTAAAAGCTAGCTTGCTTTTAAGAAGTCGAGTCCAAAACATTGTGTACCTAGGAATTTACCAAATAAGCTATTAAAAAGATACAAACATGAAAACATAATATAAAACACAATCTTAAAATCTCGTCTCAACCATAATATTACTAAAGTTCAAATACAATTGGCAATAAGATCATAATGAAACCTACTTGAAAAGAGAGGAGAGACTCTCATGCATCCTGGCCCAACGTACAGTCATGGCTGCAAATCACCAGAAAAAGATTTCTTTGAATGTTCTAAAATGCTGCTACTACAATAATGGAACTTGCATTCATTAGCAAATAACATGACTTATTAACAAAGCTTCACTGAGAATTCAGATTTTAATACTATACTATGACAGGTGGTAATATAAATGTACATGTTATCAAATTCAACAAAGGAATATTTTTCTCAAAGACCATAGGAGTTGCTTTTCCCAGGCTAAGACAAAATAATAAATTCACAGAAACATTGTAGAATCTTTAACTCTTTAAAATTTTATTTGTCCGCTATACAAACTATGTTAAATCACATCCAATGAAAGTCTATTCCTAATTCATTTACCTGTTAGGAAGAGAATAAATATTATAATCCATTTAATTATATAATAGAGCTATCATGCTCTATCCTCTCCTCTGTAATGTTAAGTAGAGATTCAACTTTTCATGTGAGAAAGAAAATATGGCATCCAGACCTAATGAGATGCTTGTACAAATGTATATTTGGATGAAAACATGGTGGAAGGGCATTCCATTGTATAAAAAGTCTGGTTGCAAAAGATTTAGTTGTTTTCATCCACAAAAATTGACATCAAATATTTTAAGAAATAGAACTAGTAAAATTAATTTACCTTGTTGACAATTTTTTATATGTTCATTTTTTTGGGATTGAAAGAGCTTTACTAGAACTATGAATGCTATTTCAATATAACAATAATACTATCAAGCTAGAAATAGAGTAGCATAAGTCATATTTGTCTTGCCAAGATATATATCGAAACAAAAAGTGCTACTAGTAGCATAGAGGTTGGAATTTAAGATTGAGATTTTATATAAGTTTGGCAGTTGGAATTTATATACATTTAAGTAAAATAGTTTTTTCATCAAGGTTTAAGATGTCCATTTGTTTCGATGAATATATTAAAATGAGTATTGATATATTTGAATTTCTAGATTAGTAGTATTGTTACTTAGGAGCATTGTTATATTTATATTTTAACTTCTGATTGATTTTTTCATCACAATTTAATAATTTTCAGTAGGACATTAAAATTTAAAACTCAGGATCCGGTTCAATAACATGTGCACCTATTGCCACCATGTCAAAAAAGTACAAATGCACCAGTTTGAACTTTAAATAGACCACTTGAGCATGGGAAACATGAACCAAATGCATTAGGAAACAAATATATTGGAATGACCAAGATATACAATGAAGGGAAATTCCAATGGCTGGCCAAGTTCTGGAAGGTTTTGACAAGACCAATAGGATTCTCCCAGGTATGGACCTAACAAGTTGGAGCATCGATAGCCAGATCTTAGGTTTAAGAGTTAGTTGTTGACATCACATTGGTGGTGAGAACCACACTTATGGAACCAGACCATTAATATGTAAATGATTGTCAAAGTATTTTTCACCATCCATCAGTCACACACACGGTTTAATCTATCTCAACGACTGATTGCTACTTCCAAGTGAGTGTAAAATGCATATTTTTAGTCGGCATTCTCCAGAAATTTTCCTTGCCAATTTTACTGGGTTTATATGAACATTTTCCTTATTTTCTTGGGGAGATTTTTTATATAAGTAAAAACGAGAAAGTTGTTCCTTCTTGCCCCTTTTAACCAATCAGATCTATTAACTACCCAGCCTATAGTTTATATGAACTACACATAGGAGTAAACCGAGAGACAGATGCTAAGTACTATATCTTCCAAACTTAGATCCAGGGGCTTACCACTTCAGCAGTTGGAGAAACTTATGCCACATAAATGTTACAACGACTTCCTTACTTGCTAAGGAACATCAATTTGGAAATGGTCTAAACGGTCACGAGCAAGAGCTTACTCTGAGAGTAGTCATGATCCAACCCTCTATTTTGATCTCTTCTGTAAACTTGATGTAAATGTGAACTAATACATGGGTTCTCTGCATATATGTGGATCATGATAATCCAATCAATGGTTTTTTCTTTAGATCTATAAGTTTTGGGTGCTCGCTGAACATTTCATCGCATTGAAGGTCAAGTGGAGTTCGCGAATCATGTGGAAATAGTGGTGAAACAATAACATAGGAACAAAACAAATCTATAACTGCTATATTTTGTATCCTTGCGCATAGGAGGGTGTTGGTTGCTGCTTGGATTGAACCCTGCAATGCAACTTTTGTCCCATATCGTGATGAGTATAGTGTGGAAACATTTGGAGGAAGCACATAACTCAGAGTTATTAAACTTTGATAGACCTTTCCATGAATAATGATCTCTGTGTTCACTAGATCGTTTGACAGAGCGTTGACAACACCTTGTAGTAGATATTTCCTTCAACTGACTTAAGGTTGTTGCATAAATGTCGATCTCATATTTTCAATAGTGTGACATTCATTCAGTGGAACCCTGGCGTTACTACAATCCATAACTGTTGCTACAACCAGATAATAGAGGGAAGAACCCTTGGTTCATTTTGGTTTTGTTGAAAGGGTTAGAAAAACCATAATACAGAGTCAAATAAAGAGTGAACAATGCCAAGCTATCTTCACACCATGAGATCGAAAATGGAGAGTCACGATCTATTGTGTCATGGTAGAAGAAAAAATTAGGATAAACAGACAGTTAGCCTAAGCTTGCATCAAAGTAGAGTGGCATTCATTTGTATTTTTCGTACTCTCCAAGAAAACCGGCATATTCCACCCTATTCTATAATTCTGTATAAACCAAAAAGCTGTAGTGGTGCCCATATAACTAGTTGTAGCTGTAGTGGTATGGTATTCTTATGTATGTAGTTCAAATAGATGCACAGGAAAAATTGTGCGACCTGTAGTTGCTGCATCCCAACAAAAACGCAATCACCAACAACATCTAAGCCCGCAAATGTTGTCAGTGACACAAATCGAATTTAGTTCAGTAAGAAATAACAAATACCTAATCCCAACCAAGAATTGTTTATCCCATGAGGAATAGGAAAGAAGGTATCGTCAATGAGATTTCCACGCTTATTAGTAAGGAATATCTTCCATAAAACCTACACACAAACAATAGAATCCATATTCAGAATCCAGATTGTATGAAGTTGCAGATATATTATGGAATTTAGTATTTTGCTGAGTGCCTCGGAAAGGTGGGCAGAAATATGTGGCTATCAGTTGACTTATAAGTCTTTTCTGGGAGCATGCTCCTCCTCGAAGAAAAAGATGGAAATCCCCTAACTTACGCTAGGTTATTCAATTATGACCCAACCAAGTTAGTACATCTAATTTAGGCTAGTGCTTGTGCTTTTCCTACTTCAACAAGGAAGATCAACTTCTGCATCAATCTGATCTACATATTCTACACTTGTCCTTGCTTATTATCAACAAACAACCAGCTCTAGAAGCAAACAGACCACTAATCCCAAACCAAAGTAGTTAATTGATATTACAGGTGTGGAATAGGTCAATGCTTCATGGTGGGGAATAACCTCGTTCGCTTGGCTTTCTTTGAAATCCTGACTGGACCCAATACTGATGTCTCGATCAAGTAATACAAGAATGTCGAATTCATTCATTTTGGTTTTCTATTTGAATCCCTCATGATTTTTCCTTTCATGGATTATAATGGCTAAATGATTAGAACAACTAGAACGATTAGAACGACTAAATAGTTAAACCTTTTTGTTTTAGCTATAGATATGTGTACCTTTGGATGATTGAGGGGATGTTGTTGGATATTGAGGGGTTTTTGCTTGGTTTCCATTTCCTTCCACGCTAAACCCAAGCTACAAACAGTCTGCACCAATAGAGCCTGCAAAAAAGTATGGAAAAATCAACATGGGATTCTAACAAGGGACCTTTTGACCTTGAAGACTAACTTAAAGGGGGGAACTTACATTATCTGAAGCAAGGGCTTGCTGTCATATTGAAAATATTTTCGTAGCCTTCATTGCAGTTGCATCTATAGTTGAACATGGTTTGAAGACACAAGTGCCCTCTCCGCACATGGGAATCCCTAATTTGCATGCTACAAAGTGATTTGATCCAGCTCCAGCTCTGGCTCCGACTCATTCTTCGACTGTTAATGGAGACAAGAAATCAAATGGGATCGCTTCTTAATAACCAACTGCGGTTTGACCTACATTGAATAATCTGCAGGATCCATTTGTAGCCGGCATTGTGTGAATAAGTTCTTGGCAGGCTAGGACATCAATAGGGTTTGATAAATACTTACCTAGCATTGCCTCTTTCAACTCCTCACTGGAAAAATAGAAACATGTGAATATGTGTGACCCATAGGGAGGTTTTTTGGGGGCTTTACTCTTATTTTGTTGAAGAGTTTTATTTTTTAATAATAATGTGTTTTCAAAATCTTTCCCTCTTTTTCCAACTTAAAAAAAATTAATTATATATATTCTTTAATTTATTGTTATATATATTAATATATATAAAGACAAAATTATATTATATAAATATTTATTATAATATGTTTATATATATTAATATATAACTATAATAATAATGTATTTTCAAAATCTTTCCCTCTTTTTCCAAGTTAAAAAAATAAAAATTATATATGTTTTTTAATTTATTGTTATATATATATTAATATATATAAATACAAAATTATATTATATAAGTATTTATTATAATATGTTTATATATATTATAACTATTCTATATAATTGTATTTGAGTTTGTTTATAAAATGATATTGAACCTTTAAAATGAGACTTTTTTTTATTGAAAGTTTGTTCACAAAATCATTTATAATAGATTAAGGCATATATAGTGTATAAATATATTAATATTATATAATATATTTATATATTAAGTATATTTAGAAAATGGTTGTGCATATTAAGGTACTTTGTTCGACAAATAAGGGGGTTTCATTGGCATGAAAAAATGATAAAATTGTGGAACTGCATTATTTGCATTTTCTGGGGGTTGCTTGTTATACATTTCTTCCATAGTCCCTATGGCAGATTTCTTACAATGAAAGAAGTTGTCTTTGATTGCTTGAAATTGATATACCCTCTAACATCTACTTCAACTATTGATGGTAGATTGGGTTAAGGAGGTGG
The DNA here is from genome assembly GCA_027924585.1 of Larix kaempferi. NCBI lineage: Eukaryota > Viridiplantae > Streptophyta > Pinopsida > Pinales > Pinaceae > Larix > Larix kaempferi. Next base: position 18,315,898 of record BSBM01000887.1, read on the forward strand.
TTCTTTTGTTTGGAAAATTGTCCTTAGTTTCGACCACCATTAAATGGTTTCAAGACTTATGTTCATGGAACAGTAGAGGCACATAAGACTTAAGTGACTTAGATATTAGAACCATTGTAACTCTTAATTTTTAATTAAATTTTTTTTTATAAAAAGCTGGGAGAATTTTTTTGCTTTTCAAAATGGAGGATATTGACGATTTTTTGCAGGGGAGAGGCCCTAGGGGAACTTCATAACTTTCCAAACTCAAGCGTGATGATTAGAACCATGATGAATGGATGCATATAGATAATTAATTATATTGGAGGTTGTGAAATATTTGACAATTTTTAGCTAACATCATGATGACGCAAAAAATATGAACTTGTCAAAACATTAACAGACTGTCGAGAGGGTCAAATGATGATGATTTGTTTCAAACAAAATATGAACATGACCAGTATGAATAGCCAAACATAATGACACCAAATTCAAGACATCATGACAATGTCAAGAGGGAAAGACACAACAAATATCCAAGACTCGACTTAACCACACTATGATGATGCACATGATGTTGACGTGGCAGATTTGTTGAAGGAATAATACAAAAGAAAAAATGACGAAATAAGATATGGACATGATAAGCACATCGAATTGAATGTGAGAGTATAGATGAAATGATATTATTGCAAAAAATTTCACTAGGTTCCCCTATGGAATGATCATCTTTTGACACTAGCTCGTGTCTTTGAATCCATATACAATGTTACAAATTTACTAAATTTTAACACTGCAGATGGATTCAAAGACCCCCTCAGAGACCCCCTCGAGGGGGTCTCTAAATCCATCTGCAGTGTTAAAATTTAGTAAATTGTACAAATTCAATGTCAAAATTGTAATTTTCCATTGTCGGAGTGACACAACTAAAAATGGCCAAATAAATGACCAATTGTTATGTGGTCATTTTAGTTTAGTTCTTATCCCGAGACCGAATTGGTCATTTACCTTGGTCATTTTTAGTTTAGTTCTTATCCCGTGACCAAATTGCTCATTTATCTTGGTCATTTTTAGTTAGCTCACTTAAAATTTCTCAATTTTGGTCATTTATCCCTTGAAAAAATTGCGGTGACCAATGTTTTTGGTCACCTGGTCATTTATCTCTCATTTTGTACTAGTGATACTACTAATATGCATGTGATGGGTAAGTGGCCTATGGAATTGTACAGAATTCCATTGCTACTTATCTAGAATGAAACCTCTTTGCTGACATGTTGGGACTAGTGCAAACTCTTAACAATGTTCTGGTAGAGATTGGAAGGCATCTAGAAAGTTACAAGATATGGATGAATGTTGTATTGAAGCATTGGCTAAAATAATTGCATGACATATTTCTTTATGTGTAAGAATTTGTTCTGAAAAACTATGAGATGTTTCTAATCATGCAATTTAACTTGTTTTGTAGGAAAGATCGTATACCTTCACCTACAAAAGAAGGACTACAACATTTGTTCCAGCAACAAAGATATCTATTGAAGATATTGAAGTTCCCAGGATCTGGGATGAAGTAATGGAAGAATGCCATGATCAATCGATCATGAAGAATGATGTTTGGGATGTAGAGCCAAGACTTGAAGGGAAGTCTGTTGTGACTTCCAAATGGATCTATAAGATCAAGCATGCTTCAGATGGTAGCATGGAGAAATACAATATGAGGTTTGTAGCTCGTGGCTTCTCCCAGAAAAAGGAATTGAGTATGAAGAGACTTCTACACCTATAGCCAGGCACACTTCCATCAAATCAATACTTGCTTTGGCTGCAATGATGAAATGGAAGATACACCAGATGGATGTCAAGACAGCCTTCTTGAATGGTGTGGTCGAAGAGGAAGTGTATGTGGAGCAACCACTTAGTTTTGAGACACATGAGAGGAAGTCATATATGTGCAGAACTTGGTATGGTAGGATAGACAACTTTATATCCTGTTTAGGCTTTACCAAGCGTAAAGCGGATTCCAACCTTTACTACAAGGTTGAGGAAGGCAATCTAGTGATACTACTTTGGTATGTGGATGACCTGTTTGTTACAGGTGATGATAGATTGATTGCCGACACGAAGAGGAAGGTTGCTTTCGAGTTCGAGATGAAGGACTTGGGGATGATGCACTATTTTCTAGGCATGGAGGTGTGGCAGAGTGCAGATGGAATCTTCCTTGGACAAGGGAAGTATGCAGTAGAGATCCTGAAGAGGTTCGGGATGATGGACTGCAAGACCATGGCCACACCTATGGCATCGAACCTGAAGCTTCTGTGTGATGCTTCATCTGATCCAATTGATGTCACTATGTATCGTCAGATGATTGGATCCTTGATGTACCTGACGAACACGAGACTATATATTTGCTTTGCAGTGAACACATTGAGCCAGTTCCTGATGGATCCAAGGAGTGTTCACTTGGTTGCTGTAAAGCATATTCTGAGGTACTTGAAGGGTACAGTTGATTATGGGCTCAAGTATGATGCGAATAAAAAGTTTAACCTACAAGGTTATGTTGATTCAGATTGGGCAGGAAGTGCTGCAGATAGGAAGAGCACTTCTGGGTGCTTCTTCAGTATGGGATCAGGTGTGATATCTTGGTTTAGCAAAAAGTAGTCCTGCGTAGCATTGAGTACAGCTAAAGAAGAGTATGTCGTAGTTTGTTCATCTAGCTGTGTGGTTGTATGGCTTCAGAAGCTACTGTTTGAGTTATTTGATCTCCTGCTGGAGGCGACTGGTATCTTTTGTAACAACCAAAGTTGTTTGAAGCTGTCTGAGAATTCGATGTTCCACGATAGGTCGAAACACATTGAGATCAAATATCACTATATCAGAGATATGGTGCAGAGAGGAGCAATGAAGCTCCTATATGTTGCGACGGATGAGCAGATTGCAGATGTATTGATGAAGCCACTAGCCAGAGTGAAGTTCGAGTACTTTAGAGAGAGGCTTGGTGTTCTTCATATTGACGACACTTCGAGGAAGAAGTGATGGACACATTTGCTGAAGCCATTCCAAGCATGTTGGAAGGAGGATCCTTCACACGGCTGTGGATGTAAGCGCTGGATGATGAGCATCAGGACGATGCTCCAATTACTGCTCTGTATATGTATATGCATCATGTTGGATGCTTGATATGATCAGTTGGATCATTTATGTATGTATGCATCATGTTGGATGCTAGATATGATCAGTTGGATCATTTGTGTATGTATGCATCATGTTGGATGCTGGATATGATCAGTTGGATCATTTGTATGTATTTGTATATGCATCATGTTGGATGCTGAATATGATCAGTTGGATCATTTGTGTATGTATGCATCATGTTGGATGCTGGATATGATCAGTTGGATCATTTGTATGTATTTGTATATGCATCATGTTGGATGCTAGATATGATCAGTTGGATCATTTGTGTATGTATGCATCATGTTGGATGTTGGATATGATTAGTTGGATCATTTGTATGTATTTGCATATGCATCATGTTGGATTCTTGGACCATGTATTTGTATATGTATCATGTGGATACGTTGTATGATCAGGTAGATCATGTATGTTGATATGTATTAGGTAGATACATTATGTGATCAGGTGGATCATGTATATATGTATGTATCAGGTGGATACATTTTATGATCAGGTGGATCATGTATGATGATATGTATCAGGTAGATACTTGGTATGCATTAGGTAGATGCATTGTATGATAATGATGATCATGGATGACGAGCTTCAGGATGTTGCTCCAGATGACATGCATCAGGACGATGCAGTGTTGATGATCAGGATGATCATGTGTACATCATGATGATGTATGGTGGGTATCAGGTTGATACTCTGTGGCCATGGAACAGGTTGTGCAGATGAGCATGTAAGTAGACCTGGGAGATATGGATAGGATGAAAAAGGCCTCAGATGCTCTTTTGAGGCATTGCTCTGGGATGGCATGTAAGTAGACCTGGGATATCTAGACAGGATGAAAAAGGCCTCAGGTGCTCTTTCGAGGCATTTCCATGACCACATGTAATAAGTCCTGGAGATCTAGACATGATGAAAAAGGCCTCAGATGTTCTTTAAGGTTCTTGCTTGGAAAGACACTCTTTTAAGGTTTTGTGGTGACCACATGTAATAAGTCCTGGAGATCTAGATAGGATGAAAAAGGCCTCAGATGCTCTTTAGAGTTCTTGCTTGGAAAGACACTCTTTTAAGTTTTTGTGGTGGGGGTCACATGTAATAAGTCCTAGAGATTTGGATAGGATGAAAAAGGACTCAGATGCTCTTTAGGGTTCTTGCTTGGCAAGACACTCTTTTAAGGTTTTGTGACAGTCACATGTAATAAGTCCTGGAGATCTGAACGGGATGAAAAAGGCCTCAGATGCTCTTTAGGGTTCTTTTTAGTCAAGAGAATATTTTAAGGTTTTGTGACACACGTAATAAGTCTTGAGGATTCCACAGTATGGCAAGTGATGATGAAGACCTGTAGGTGGTGGGCCTACATCTAGTATGAAAAAGGACTGGCTCTGTAGAACTTCCTATGACGAGTAGATTCAGAGATTGATTGAGATAGAAACAGCAGTGATGATGACGATGACTTGATGATGATTATCCAGTGATGATGATCCAGAGAAGAAGACTTGTGCTAGAAGACCTGTGTCGAGAAATACCTTCCTAGTTAAGAGCGAGTGTTGATGTATATGTAACTTCAGAATGTATTTCATATATGTATATTGTACTCCTATAGAGATGGTATTATTCCTCTATACGGAAGTGTTTGTATTCCTATAGATATATTATTATTCCTCTATACGGAAGTGTCGTCATTTATATTGTAAGTGTCGTAACTTATACTTGATGGGTTATTAGACCACCTTGTTGGGGTCGGCCATGTATAAGTCATGTGGGTCGAAGGGTTATTAGACCACCCTATTGGGGGTCATCCATGTGGATCAAAGGGTTATTAGACCACCCTATTGGGTGTCGACCCAGTCAGCATTATGTTATGTGGTTAAGTTAAGGCCGACCTAGTAAAGGTTATTAGGCAAGTCAAGTCAAGTATAAATAGAGTGCGGGAGGCACTCTATTTGATCATTCTATTCTCACACACACTCTTTGGAGAGTGGCGCACTTGTGGAGGAGGATAAGCTGCTACTAGGAGATGTCTATCTCTTATGCTTGGATTGTATCATTTCTCTATCTATCTCTGAGGAAGTTATTGGGGTTTTTCACCTTTATGGTTTTCCCCAAGTAAAATCTGTGTCTCTTGTGTGCTTGCATTATTGTGTCCATGATTGATATGTTGTAAATATGTTGTACATGTTGTTCTCTTAGTTAAGATCCTAGATGAGATTGAAGTAAATTCTAAAAAACTAACACATCTCCCTCTGGAACTGGAACCTCTTCTCTTATGTAGGTGTCCAATTCATTATCTTCTAGGATTAACCCAATCCTATACTTCCATGCTCAAAAATTATCAAACGCTTCAATCTTATCCTCAAGCTTGGTGTGGTGAGACATCTTAATGGGAAACTCAAACGGAAATAAAATATTTAGGTCTTACCACTTGATTTGCTGAAGCTGGATCTGAGGCAGGATTAGGGTTTGTTAGAGAAACCCTAAAAATTCAAACTTTGAATTCCAAACTTTTGAATGGATGGAAATATGCACCTTGTTGAGTTGATCAAGCTGGTATACTTCAATTTTGAAATCTGCAATATTCGACCCCTCAAAATTGACTTTGAAACTTTCGGATCTGCAGTTTTAGGTTTTCTGGTTTTTTAGTCAAAATCCCGAACTAGGGTTTGATAATGCTCGGGGTTCTTCCCAGCCAAAAAGTTCGATCTTGGTATCTAAACTTCAATTTTTTTGAGGAGCATCCAACTGTGGTATCAGATTTCAAAAATTCCAACTTTTGCAGAAACCCTAACCTCTCTCATCAAAATCCCAAACTAGGGTTTAATGGATCCCGGGGTTCTGCCCAACCAAAAAGTTCGATCTTGGTCTCTAAATTTCGATTTTATTGAGGAGCATCCAACTGTGTTCTCAGATTCCAAAAATTCCAACTTTCTTCGAAACCCTAATTTCCCGCAGGAGTGAGAGGCCAAAAACTGAAAAAATGCTCAAAATTAAATTTTGTCTCGACATAAACATGCACCCTTGCAAGGAGAGTCATCCTATCCTCCTTCCTTTGATGATCTGTGGAGGGAAACCCAAATATTAAGAATCCCTAGCTTCCACAACTGCACAATGTCTTCTTCTTCATCCCGCTTTGATACCATGTTAATTTTTCGATAATTTCATTCAAACATTATCTAGGATCCTACTAAGTGCATAAAATGCACATCATAACAATCATAAACACAAGAGACACAGAGTTTCCTCAGGGAAAACCAAGAAGGTGAAAAACCCCGCAATTTCCTCAGAGATAGAATGAGCACCAATACAAACATCACAAAGATGAATCCCCAAAAGATAGATGTCTTCAGCAACTACTCCTCCTCCACTTGTGCGCACTCCTGTCTCTCAACTATGCGATTTGGATGAGTGAGTGAATGAGCAAATAAAGAGAGACACACTCTCTATTTATACAACAACTTAACCTGCCTTTATTCCTAATTGGGCTAACTTCCTAAGGAAGCCTAATAACCCATCGACATGACACATGCAGGGCTGACCCCACCAAGGTGGTCTAATAACCCATTAAATAATACTTGCGACACTTGCAACACTTACAATAATACTTGTGACACTTGTGAAACTTACAAATACAAATGGCGACACTTCTGAATGGAGGAATAATACATCTCCAATAGGAATACAATAAAGTACAAGTGTAATACATAGAAGAATATCTTTCGAAGTTACAAAAACATCAACAGCATTAGATTAATGAAAATAGTACTTCCATATGTTTAATCAAAATCATTGTTGAGTCAAGAGACATTCAAACTTTACTAAATTTTGTAGAGATATTTCTGAAATCTAATGACTTTGAATATTAAATGAAACACTTTGTAAAATCAATGTAAATAATGTAGAATTTAATACTTTCAAGCAATGAGCCAATCTTTACAAATCTTGTAAATATATTTAGGTGGGTTGATTTTCCAAAAATCTATTGACTTTAAATATTAAATATAGCAGCTTCATAGAAAAGCACTCGGTATGATAAATATTGGAAAATTTATTACTTTTAAACAATGATATTGTTGCTTCATTCTTGAAGTTCACAGTCACGTATATCATAGTTTTGAGTTGATATGGGTTTTCTAAGGGACTTATGAATTCACAAAAATAGTTTGGAAAAAAAAATTAGCCTATCAATCATAGAAAAATCTTAAAATGATTTCTCAACTCTCTGTATTTTTGGGACAAGGGAGAAAAAACCCAAATTAAAAGAAAATAGTTATTTTCCCAACACTGAGAGGCACTGCCATTTCCTATCCATTCACAGTCGTCACTTTTGAAATTCATGTAGGAAGCCACAAATGGAGAGTAAGCCCAATATGCTTTCACCCACCCTCCTTGAGTTTCCCACTAGTCCGCGTTTCATAAGCTCAAGTACACTCTCATTCCCTGTTGATTTGGATATAGCACACTTATGTCTTCACTTTTGGAAATACTTTGATTGGAAAACCATCAAAGAAAATCCTGAATTGTAGTTCACAAATATAAATGTTTATTAGTCATTACAATATAAAATCAGATTGAAGCTCAAGTAAAAATCCAAATGAGAAAGGGATTGAGGGCATGTGCAAGCTAATGAGGGTCACTTTTGGCACGTTAGATGCAATAGAAAATTGAAAAATCAGGCATCCCTCAACTTACTTGTTTTTTTTGAGATACTTAAACAAGATATTTTGCATTGAGTAAAAAATATGAAACATAGGAAATTTAGTCACATTTCCAAATATATAATTTTTAAGTATTGAAAATTTACATAACTGTGTCAAATTTCATTTTTTCTGTCACTTTTTATTTTTTTGGCAAATGATAAGGTATATGTTTTTATGGGTGCATCCTTTCAGTGCCTTAACGATAGTTTCGAGCTACAAAAATTGGTAGACATGTATAGAACCTGTAGCACTAGTGCATCACTATTTTTCCAACATTAAATGTTTAATTTTTATTTTTTTTAAAATTATGTAAGTGATCAAACCTCGAGAACGGTATGTCAAATGTGGTTGCAGCCTTTGAAAGTATTAATGCAGTTATTTCGACCTGGATTTTTTATAGCATGTAGAGGTTAGTGTCTACTAGTGCAGCATACATATTTTTTAAAATGGTTGTGAAATGAGAAAGTTACGGAATAAACACTAACAGTATGTTTTTTGACTTAAAGAGTGGTGACACAAGAAAATTAGGAAATAAATAGAAAATCTTAGAATTTTTTTAAAAAAATTACATATTTGGAATTTGCATAAAAATTCTATCTATGCCTAAAATTTCGTCAATAATGGTCATGTATGTCATGCTGTAGAGAGTGGTGAAAAACAAGCATATTGAGAAAAATGGTGGAAATGTCTAATTAGCTATGGTTCAGTAAATTCCATACCACAAGATTGGTAAGTTCGAACCAACCACATAGGAATGTGGCTGACACGTGGGCACGGGAGGAGTGGGTGATTAGGTGCTCAAGAACTCACGCGCATTATATTTAAATTCAAATAACTTGTGCGCGCTATAGTTAAATTCAAATATTTTGGTTGGCGCGCTTAATGTTAGACAAAACGCGGGCGCGTTTCTTCTATAAAAAACGTGCGCGCGTTTTGTATATACATAACATGCACGCGTTATTAACTTCTCAAATTTATGTTTTTAAGGAGATAAAGGGGGTGAGAGAGAGAAGAGACATATGAGAGGGGGGGGGCATGATGATGAAGATGGTGATGAGGATGATGATGATGATGATGATGAAGATAACGATGATGATGATGAAGATGAAGATGATGGTGATGAAGAATATTGTGATGATGATAAAGAAGAGGATGATGATCATCGACGATCATCATCATCATCATCATCATCATCTTCTTCATCATCCTCATCCTCATCCTCATCCTCATCCTCATCTTCACCACCATCATCATCATCATCATCCTCATCCTCAACATCATCATCATCCCCATCTTCATCATCCTCATCCTCATCATCATCTTGATCATCATCATCATCATCATCACCATCACCATCTTCATCATCATCATCATATTCATCATGATCTTCATCATCATCATCATCATTGTCGTCTTCATCATTATCATCATCTTCATCATCTTCATCACCATCATCTTCATCTTCATCATCTTCAACATCTTCATCATCATCATCTTCAATGTGTTCATCCTCATCACCATCATCATTGTCACGTACCCAAAATTTGTAAAAATTTAAAACTTTTCTAAGTGGTCTAAAATGCCACTAATATCTATGCAGAAATATAAAGTGCGGGTTTACTTTCTTTAAATACTACTTACAAATGATTAAAACTTTGCGACATTTATTACTGTTATAAATGTCGTTATGATAATCAAAGAAAAGATCCCTCAAATGTAATGTATGTATATTAAGTACTATCTCCCATTATATTTGCACAAATAAGATAGACATTTTATTTTCAACTAAATCAATTCTTAACTTGAAATGTCAACCATTTCTTAAATCTTGCGGGAAACACAAAACTTCATTATGTCTTAACATACATCTTTAGGAAGCATGTACATCTTTTATCATACCAATAGAACAACCTAAATGGTAACAACATAGTCATAATCATAAGTGAAACATATTGGCATTATACATCATATAAACAACCAACTTTCTGAATGAATCGGATACTTCAAAGTAATCATAAATATTTTAAGAAAGAAACAAATACTCATATCTAACAACACATTTGAGGAACACCAAGGCAAACATAGGAGACCAAAGATAACGTGGTTCACCCGTACACGGGCTAGTCCACAAAGGTGTGTGCATCTTTTATTGATAGGAAAAAAGTAATAGGATTACAACTAGCAACATGGTTGCTGCAACAAGATTCCTTCTCCTTCTGTCAAGCCTCTATTACATAGAGTTTTCCAAGTATCAATAAGGTATACTAAAATGGGTCCAAATTAACTTTATGGCGATAACATAATCATAACAAAATCAGAAAGCTAGAAGAAAAACTTTTCTTCATACTAGAGTATAGACAAACTAGCACATAGATATTTTGATGCAATTATCATTTATCATAATATTAAGGATAACTATATTTATCTCCCTAGACCTCTCTTAATGTTCTTAAATTAATACATACAAATTGAGATACAAGTATCAATCTGTATTAATATCTATTGATATCTTAGATATTTATATTCATTAGCCTATATGTAAACTCAACCTAATTACATATGGATATAATATTTTGGTAGGTGCTCATATATATAACATAGTCTATACAATGTTGCATAAGAAGATCACTTTCAACAATGATATAAATATACATAATATCCACACATGCTATACTTTATAAGATATTACTTTCACCTATGATATAAATATATATATAATATCCACACATGCTCTACTTTATAGGATACAGAATACATATATTTATAAAGATCCTACAGACAACAAACTTTATAAGTCCAATCCCACGGCTGTCTAAATACAACTGTCAACATAGAGTTACTTTCCTATAGCCACGTAAATATAGAGATCATATAAGATCCAAAATGATTAGTTTTCAGTACAGTAATACATATATATAGGCCATGAAAGCATACTATATATATACAACTAAATAAGCATATTTCAGCCAGAGGTTCTTTCTTTCACGCGGGATGTAGAGATTAAAAAAAATAGTATTTAACCTGAAATTTATGTGATCACTTCCATGCAGGGTAGAGACTATCTAAGCAAGATAGGTAAACAATTCTGAAATAGAACTCTCCTTCCAGCGCAGAGATCAGCAAGAAAAAAGTTATAGTGACAAACTAAACACATTCTTCATCTTAAACAAGTTAGCCGCACTCTTAAATACAAACAGGTTCTCTGGAAACTAAACGCATCCATTACTCCATCAGGTTTTGTTTGGGTGGCTAGACCATAATTAAATCTAACAACATTCTCGGATCTCACATCGATATCTTTACGGGCTGACGCTTAACTATTAGTAGTTTCATAACAAACCCTTGAACCTGCCAACACTAATAATCTAACTGCTCCGATAAGAATACATATTCTCTTATATTATAGGCTACATTCATTATAAAAATACTTCCATATGCAGAGACATAGGAACGAATTATGAAAACGCATAATTTATCACAGTATAAAAACCTCAGATGCAGAGACATAGGAACGAATTACCTTACCTCAACGCATTAATATTATGTTACCACAGTCTCTTTCTAACTCTGAAACGCCTATCCTTGTAGCTATTCCTTAAGTGATATTGTTAGCATATATCGTAACCACTCCAGCATAGATCCTTACTCTTCTTTTTTTTTCCCAACGTTTTCCTACTAGCTCTTTCAATAGCCGCAACTCCCTCTCTGTGTGGTTTTTCTCCCCAAAAAAATGCCCCCCCTTTAACTACG
>BSBM01000887.1:18332500-18360000 GCA_027924585.1 Larix kaempferi
AGATAACTTCTCTGTAGAAGATAACTGCACCATGTGCATGCATTTAAATATTTTGAGTACATATTAACATAACAAAAAGAAGGCATATCTCATGGCACTTAACCTCGAAAGTTTATTTGTTCATATATCATGAAATGAAAGACAAATTAATAGATCTACATAAAAACATAATGCTCACATAGTATGTTATGACGATGCTTCATGTAGAATTTTCAGGCACCAACTTCGTAGACATATCAACATTTCCAAACAAAATCTCCATGTTCGATTGAAATCCCGTGCCTAATTAAATCCAATATCCATTATCACATTTCTATGTATTGATATAGACATTAAACCCTTAAATTTTAACTTTACAATATATTGCAAAAACATAACATATACAGTTATATATCAATAAGTATCCCTGTGAATATTATTAAAGATAATACTAGATTAATTCATTAGAAAAATATGTAATTCTTCACCATCAATGTTGATGTCGATATCATAGTTGCAATTCACAAGGCCGCCTCTGCCACTTGAAACCCTTGCAAGTGCATGAAATGTTTCTACCTTCAAAGGAACTGTGAAATAAATTTTTGTTAAAATAAAAATCTATGCGAAACAATATTATTTTCCATTGCAACGTATTTATTCATGGTGCTTTAAGTCTCGATGCAACTGCAATGCATCTTGTTGAAATGTCAAAATTTCGATGGAGAAAAAAAGCTTCATTATTTAGCATTTATCACTGATCTAAATGTGAATAAATTTTTTTTTGTGCACACCGGACTAAAAATAAGGATTACAGGGTCTCTAGACGACACTTCATCCAAAAACTTCGAAAATAAAAACATCATCGGTTTGCATCCAAGGAAAGATGCATAATCCCTACCAGAGGGCTAAATCTAGTCTCATTGTTACCATTAACCTTGAAAAAACGTCTATGGGATTACATTTTCAAACATTAATTTTTGATATTATAATGTACCAATTAGGTCTGATGATACACTAACTAAATATATTACAAAACTTAAGGAAAAACAATGAAGACTAGTGGTTTGACTGGTTGTAGGAAAGGTAATTTCAAAGGATTTTGGGAAGATTTGACTTAGGAAGGCTCAAGAAAATTCAATGAAAGTTAAGTATCAGTTTATATTCTCTCTAGAAAGTTTGAATAGGTTCTGAGAAAGTTTCAAAGATAGACAAGAAAAATTGGCACTGAAGATTACACAACTAGTTCAAATTCAAGAATTTACAAACTATAGGATAAGGTCATGAATTCTTGGTTTCAGACTTGGGATGGGTATATTGGCATGTTAATTAAAAATATCAACTTAAATAATTCAATTTGGAGTTATATACATTCCTCTATCAATCATACATTGAAAACTAGCTCTTTTTATAGCAATCTAGACTAGGTGCAAGAGATGGACATGAAAGGTATACTTTTCTTTATTCAAATTGTAAAATAGACTTCATAGGTTCATTATTACATCAGTAATAGCCATTAATATCTGAAATAATTCTCATTGAATTCTCAGGAAATAAATACACAAGAAATAAGAATCTCCAGATCAAGGAAAGACTATAAATCATCATAATTTTGGATGTGAGGCTCTCTAATATATGCAAAAATATTGAATTCGACTATATCAGAATTAAATACCTGTAACAAAATCCATGATGAAGACTGGATGTCATCATCCTCTCACAAAAAGTAGGGGCACATCTCCCAGCTTGGACTAGCGGCAAATCTCCCAAGTCACAAAGGCACAATTGCACTCAATTCAATTCTCAAACTATCAAAAGATGGACTAGTGGTGCGCACTCCTTCATTTATATATTTGGGACTTGTGGAGCAAGTAATCTAGGATAAAGCACCCTCAAAGAGTGGGTAAGGTTGGTTTGCTTTCTGCTTTGCTTTACTTTCTGCTTTTGCTTTTGCTTTCTGCTTCTGCTTTTTCTTTTGAATTTGATTTTATGTCTTGTTTTTTCCTGCTTTTCTACCTTATCCTTCTTTTATGCTTTGTCCTACTTTTTCTTGTTTTTTTGTAGTATCCCACTTTTCTGCTTTGTCCTTCTTTTTCCTGCTTTCTGCCTTATCCTCTAATGCACCCTTGTGCATAATTATCCATTTTATTCCATTGAAATAAATATATATTAATGAAAATTACTTTCATCAAGTGCATTTGAAACTTAGGAAAATAATAAAATTAAAACCTCAGAACTAATTAATGCCTTAAATTAAACCCTCATTAATTAATTAATTCTAATATGTCACTAGGATCCATGGGGTTTTATCGGCTTCATGGTGCTGACAAAATGGGAACATGACAAATGCATTTGTTTGCTGACGATATTTTGACTGACAATAACTTCTTGTTGGAATTCATTGCAAGTCACAACCTGAGGCACCTTGCTTCTAAATTATTCCTCGTTGAATAGCCTGAGTCTCTAAAAAAAATCAACAAATTTTCCATTGAAGGACCAAAGGCCAAACTAAATACTATAAATAAAATGCAGAAGAAAAAAACAGGGGGGTCAAAACTTGCATACCGGCAATGGAGTAGAACATGGACCTTGAATCCCTTGTCCTTCTTGTGGCGAATATGCATTTTCTTTGAAATCTCAAATAATGTATGAATATGATAGAGAGGAAGAAACCTAATAGAGGGTCGAGTGAAGGAAGGAGGGCTTGGAATTCGTGAAAAAGTGGGGGACCACCTAGTGTAAACTATGGATAACATGACCATACCTCTACGTGTAAATCATGGAATTCTCTTTTTAAAAAACAAAAATGCATTGCATCTCTCTGAAACATATTTAGTTGCATCAATTATGAACAAAGCAAATGGAAACTCAACTCAACATGCATGGTGGCACGCATGTTGGTGGTCTAACGACATTCAAGTGCATTGGATGTCTCCCCACTGCAGTGCCCTAATTACAAGAAGGTATTAGAGTTGTGAGGGATTAGAACATCGGATAGAGCCCTGGAAAATAAAAAGGTGATTCCAAAATAAGAGAGTTGGGTATAAAAACATTAGGAAAACATATAAAAAAACATATTATAAAAATTTGGAAAGACCTATGCACGAATACCAAAATTCCGTCGATTATGTAATTCCCTACAAGGTAGGGAATAAAAAGGGTTGATAATGACACCCACTTCCTTGTAAAATACCCTATTTTTAGGCATCTTAACATAAGAAAACCATAATAAATTTGGTAATTTCATCTTTACTATGCTTAAATATAAAATTGATATTATCAAAAAATTTAAATAAAAATAATAAATTTATTTTTCATTATATATTTTAAGCTTACTCATTTGGCATGTGCCCAACTATGAGATTCCTCTTGCACCCCATATATATAATTGACCTTAATCTTTATATTTATATCTATGCATATGCTTTTAATTATAACTCCCTCACATAATCAAACCTAAATTGAAAATATACATAACATCATATACCTTATCATTAAAATAATTGATTTATATTATTTTTTTTATTTACCTTTTTATATATGTAGAGCATAAAATCCCAAATATATTAATATATCACATGCACACCCTCCCATTACAAGTACCTTTCCACCATATGACATAAAAACAACATATGCTATATATGTATGTGCTTGTATTAGAGGGAGGAGGTTGTCTAATTGTAAAGGGAGTTATTTTACAAATAATTTTTATTGGAAATTTTAGAGTTGTGCTTCATACTCATATTTGGTGTATATTGTGTGTGTTCCAATAATTTTTTTTTTTAAATCATTGAGATCATAACATTTGGTATCATATAAAATGATCATCAAATACTCACTCTCACAAGAGTCATCTTATCAAATACTCACTTCCAAAAGAGTCATCTTAGTATTTTTCTATTGTTGAGGGATATTCAAATGATAGGGTAGTTGTGGATTAAAAGTGGAAAAAAATGAATATTTTATCAAAATTTTAATATTCAAAATTTATTATATAATACATACATTTATTAGATTAAAAGTCGCCTTATGTTCAATTTATGTTCATTTTATTACATTAAAAGTCCCCTTATGTTATGTTATTGCACAATCTTATTCAAAGTGCACATGTATTAAATAAATAAATTAACGTTGAATTATGTTATGATAGTTACAAGTCATTAGTGATGCTTGGATATGCAAGTTTTTTTTCAAACTTTATAAAGTTTTTTTTCAAACTTTATAAAGTGACCATGCTTTCTATAATGTACTAGAAATCTGCTTAGTCACTTTTTTGAAATTTTTTAACAATTGTGTGTCATTTTAGTTATTATTTAATGTATTATATAGATATAATTTTTTAATTTTTTTTCTTAATTATATCCCCTTCTCACTCTACTAAGCAAAGAAATCCCTTAAAAATCAACCACAACAACTTAATCCAACCCACATAATTTCTCAACAGGAGAGCATCAAATAATTTGCTGGTATAAGGTAGGATTGTTGGGCTAGGCATCCAAATAATGCCCATCAATCATTTATCATCTAAAACATAAGTTTTGTCTATATGGATCTTGTAAAAACCCTTCATCATCAAGTGGAATTGAATTCCTAAGGAAAGAGGCACCACACCAAGAGGAGGTTAAACCCAAGGTAACATGTTTATGTTCTCTTAGGGGGCTACCCACCACCTGTTTAAAATAGGTGACACAATAATGTTTGAGGGATAACTTCATTCCCCCCACTATACAAAGGTTCCTAGTGGCCAAAACATAGGATATCTACCCTATCGATGACTGTCATGGGAAGTCAATAGTACATGGATCAAATTTCATTGGCCACTGGTACTTATCCAAGTGCCCCTCATTATAATTGATCATTTGTTACCCACGTGGTCCATCTTCGACGGGTTCATAACCATCGACACGAGAGCCTTTGGAAGACCTAGTTATGATTTGAGTGGAAGGATGCTAGGTCATAACACTACAACAAAACCCTGTGATTAGCTTCTTTTTTAACTACTTTTTTTATTCCACACAATGTTTCAATGTATTTTTCTACATTTGTTGGACAAAGTTGGCACTATTACATGGGTTGGTGTAATACCCCTATTTTGACCCTTGGAATTATTGGCTCGATTTGTAAATATTGTAAATATGCAGTGTAAGATTCTTACCATGGAGCGCAAGGCCAAGGCCCCACTAGTGGATGCTCGACTTATAAAGACAAGTATTTTATATATTGTGGACATGTGCCAGCCGACCATGGAAAAACGTAGCAGCATGTAAATGTTTATAATACAAATAAAATGTGTGAGACATGGTTATGGAGGAAACTAAAATGAGGGGGCTATGCGTATCCACTCGAGAGAGGTGATGTAACATCCCCTTTTTGCTGGAAAACATTTTGTGTTAGCAAACATTATTATAACTTTTATTGTAAAGTTTTATGTTGGACAGGTGTCCAAAGATGACTGTAATTTGCATAATATATTCTTATGAAATAAATAAAATAGGAGACAAACACCTAAGAGGACTATTAAAAGAGTGGTTACTGATCCACTAGGTGGAATGGAATCTGGGGTAGAAGGCAATGGACAAGTGGCAACATCATGATGCAACTAACTAGTTGTTGGTATGGGACAACTCCCTCGAAATGTGGTCATAGTGCCTAGAAAGATGGGACTGGAGCTTGAGGCTCATTTATTCCAAACTGACCACTAAAGACCTAGGCATTCTATATAATAGCCATCAAATTGTGAACTGAGGTTCATCACTTTTTCTGACGAGGAAATTTACCTTGGGGTTTTGCTGTGTTTACACCTAAGAGATTTTATGAGGGGATATGCTATGTTGTTGATCATGTTGTGAGTCTACCAAACTCTTATTGAGTTCAGGAGGTTGATGCTGAGTGGAGAAGGAATTTTATTTTAGGAGGTTGATGCTGAGTGGAGAAGGCATTTTTGAGTTCCTTGCTTCTACACAGATTCCACCCACTTATTGGATCAGTAATCAGGCTCAGGGGTTCACTAGAAGTCAACAGTTGAGCTACTTCTTTTGAAGCAGGTTGGGAGGAACATGCCTCCTTGGGTGTTTGTCGGCCCTATCGTCATCTACAGGTTCTATTTGTTTATTTGTTGTTAAGTAGTTAAATCTATTTCTTTACGATTATTTAATTTTATTTATAGAATGTGTTCTAGTTTAAATGTTTTTACTTTTATTTTCTGAATCAGTTTAAAATTATGAATAGAAATGCTGAATGAAATAAATGATCTCTACATTTTCCCCCATGCCATAGGAATTGCATCGTACTCTAGTACAGAGATAGATTAAGATAGATAAGTATGATAGGCAATTAGCCATGTGAGAATGAGAAGATAGAAATACTATAATTTCTCTCAAAGTTACTGTTTACTGTTAAAAATACCTATGTTTATATGTATCAATGTTTTTCCCCATTATTTCTGCACAAACAAGTATTTCTAGAAATTACGGTAATGTTTTTTTACATTTTATAAATATCAGTTTGTTCAGAATTAAATAATTTTCCCTTCAGAAAATCATATGAAGTTATTTTCTATTTCCTACAGTTGTAGAGTAGATTCCATCATATAGCATATTTATATCAATTTCTTTTAGGAAGAATGCATAGAAATAAATACAAATTATTCATGTACCAAATCATCTACTCTTACACAAATGTATCCCATGTATAGAACAATTACTTTTTCTTTAACAAAGTCAAGTTAGGGTTTCTTATCACAAATAGTTATGTATTTCTAAGTTTTCACATTACCCCCGCTAGAGTAGGAAATCGGTACTATTATCAGCACTTTTAATAAACTGTAAAATCTAGATGATAATTCTCAACACTTAGATAATATTTAAACTATAAATCATCCCCATGGATCGATTTAAATCACATTCTGGTATCCACTTCAAAGACTTTCTTTTATTTTATTAACAGTAGACAAACCAAACATTTATACCAAAATCGATCCTGTAGGTCGAGTAATTTATTTACAAATATCATCTCCAGGGTTTAAGAAATTACAATGTCTGTAGGAGAAGAGTCAAACAGAGATCACAAACACTAGTTTGATACCGAGAACGTATCGAAAAACAACATCAATTTTATACATTACAAAACGAGAACGAAACCCTAACCCTTAGGAAATTCTATGAGTTTGAAACGCAGCAACACTTGTACAAAATCTACAAATTGTCTACAAGATGCAAGCCTTTTTATAAATACAAACATCTATTCATTAGCAACAGAATCCTCATTTGCACAGACCATAGCTTGAATCAAACTACCAAATTCACTATAAAAGGAACAAAATACATATCTTATATCTCTACGAGTGTTGAAATACATTGTTTAACTAAAATTTTAGTTCCCACAGAAATCCAAACACTCAATGGTCTGTAATCTAGAATGTGAAAATGGTGTACCAAAGAGTTCACATATTTATGTTGGCTCAACCAAATATTTTTGTCCACTTTATATCTCCTAATATCCATTCCTAAGACATGTTTTTGAACTCCCAAATCCTTCATGTCATATTGTGTTGAAAGCTGAGACTCATATTCCTTATTGTGTTCTTTCTTGTATTATGTTTAGAAATGCCAAATATTGACACAGTTCCAACATTTTCCCTTGGATGTTGTAAAATTCTTAGGTCTCCCTCAATATTTGGATCTTCCATTTTATTTTATTTTTCCTTTTGTCTTTGATATTCCATTAAACAATCAAGGACTCATTGGTGGATTTAAAATCTTTTCGTCTCGCTTCCTTTGGAACTAAACTAGCCACAACATCATCAAGAATTAATTTATTTATAGTGCTTCCAATGGCCATAACCAAGTTGTCCTATGAATCTATAAAATAACACAAAAGGGTCATACAATGATCATCCCCATCCATCTTCACTCCAACTGAGATCAATTCGGTCACAATAGTATTAAAGGGATTTGTAAGCTTGACAACAAAATCACCATCTCCCATTCTCAAGGTGAACAATTTTTTCATAATAAAATTTTTATTAACTAGGGATTGAGCTTGGACGTACAAATCCACCAAATTCTTCCAAAGATTGTTGCATTTTTTTCTTATGAAACAATCAATAACACTGAATTGACCAAGCAAATCCTAATAAGGCTTCTCGCCTTTCTCTCCAACACACCCTATTCTTCATATTGCATACCATTAGGTTGAGTTCCAAACACTACAACTTATAGATTTCAATCTACAAGCAAATCCTCCATCTTGAGATTCCACGACTCAAAGTTAGTGTCATTAAACTTCTCTATTTCCGCATTAGACGTACTTATCATTTATGTGTAATAATATTTCATTTTATGTAAAATTCATTTAAATTAACATTAAATCAACAAAACTTTGTCCCTAGCACCTTGGATTTGATTTGAGTTCATGAGAATCGGCTACCAAATAAAAGGAAGTAGAGGTATAGAATAGTGAATTCTCTTCATACATTTATTAAAGGCAAAAAAAAAAAATGCACCAAAACTTAAACACGATTGTAGTAATGAACAACTAATTAAAGGAAAAAGAATGCACACAAACTTAAACACAATTATAGTACTAAACAACACGTAGACATTTATTCCTATAGACATTTATTCTCTTTTATAAGTCAACAATCAGTAACTTCTTTTCTAAAGAACTATAAGGTATATGACACATGTTCCAACATGAAATATGACTTTAATTTCAAAGTTAATAGATTAATAGAACATAAAAACCATTAACTTTTAAATATATTTTCATGAAATGTGTGATTCACAACTAAATTCATGTCGATATTACATTTGAATGTGAATTTATTAAGATTTAGAAATGAGTGGAGATAAATGATATCAAACAAAGAGTTCCTTTATGGAAAAATGATTTTAATATGAATTTTTTTTATTAATTATTATAAAAGAAATAGATTAATTTTTTTCTATATTTTTATGAAATGGGTTATTGAAAATTAAAGAAAAAATTTAGGGGAAAAATTTAGCTTATGTACTAGTTTTTAAAGTTTTTTTTCCAAAAAATATTTGTCAATTTTTTTTTTCTAAAATGATTCACCTCAATTCCATAGGATAATATTTTTTTACTCTAAACATGGCCAATGTTTCTACATTTAAAAAAAATTATAAATCTTTAAAATTTTCTCTATGACATATCATATATAAAAACTTAATACATGCTATGCCGTAATTGCATTTTGATGCGAATTCAAATATAAAATTTAAAACTAATAAATACAAAAATTCCAATTCTTTTATAAGTAGTATGATAACTTAATACATGCCATGTCATGACTACATTTTGATGTGAATTCAAACATAAAATTCAAAGCCAATAAATACAAAAACCCCAATTAGAAATAATATAGGTTTTTTTTCGTGGATGACACCTTTTTCTTCCTTGGAAACTCTTTTGCAAAAGCTAGAGCAGTAAAGGATCTATTTTGGTTGTTCAGCTCTGCAACTGGGATGCTTGTTAACTTCGGGAAATCAACCTTTTATACAAATGAAATTGATATTACACACCTGAACTCTTTCTTGGAGATTATGCCAATGGATCACTATCCTTTGACAGAAGGCTTCCTGTACCTTGGATTTCATCTAAAACCCAATAGCTACCGAAATGGGGATTGGACTTGGATTCTAGCTAAGGTGGAAAGGTGCATACATTTTTGGAGTAACTGTTTCCTCTCTAGAGGTGGGAAAACAGTGTTGATTAAGAGTGTTCGTAGTGCCATTCCAGTCTACTGGATGATCATCGCTAAAGTCTCTCGGGGGGTCTTGAACTCACTCAGAAAGCTTTTCTTCAGATTTCTTTGGCATGGCACTATAGAAAAAGGAATTTAGTGGACTTCCTGGGACTCAATCTAAAAACCTAAGGAGGAAGGTGGGTGGGGTATAAAAGACCTCCATACTTTTTGCGTGGCCCTGGTTGCAAATTCGGTCTGGTAGTTTATCTCAAAGGAATGGAAATGGGAATCAATCCTTCGTTATAAGTATTTGGGGAATGCCTCGATACTCGATTGGATAAGGAATCCAAGCAAAAACAGTCGTGGTGGTTCACTATTTTGGAAGGCGATCGTGGCAACATATCCAGTTATTGGAGATCGGCTATTTTGGGATGTGGGGGATGGTAGGAAGGCACTTATTAGCAGCGAGAATCTGATGGGATTTAAAATATTTCCTCTGCTCCCACGGTCTTTCTCTTGTTTCCTGGTAGAGAAGGGTGTTACGGTGTTAGCTGACGTTGCTGGGGCATGCAATAGACTTCTTCAAAAGTGGAAGTCGGCGGTAGAACTACATATCCCTGATATTTGGACAGAACGCTGGAACATTTGGACTGCGGAGATGGTTAAAGGCTTTATAAAATTGAGACACGTCCCAGACTCTTTTAAATGGTAGGGTGGTGAAGACGGAGGCTCCTTAACGGTTAAGGCAACATATGAGTCGATATGGAGGAATCATTCACCTGAAAAATCCTGATGGTGGCTTAAGTTGTGGAAAACCCAAGCGACCCATAAGAGCAAAATTCTTGTTTGGTTAATCTTGAAAGGTAAGGTTTTAACATGGGATATGTTGTTCAAAAGAAATCAATATGGTCCTGGCAGGTGTAGCCTATGCAGGAGTGCTGGGGAAACCGCATAACATCTATTCTTGTTATGCCCTTTTATTCAACAGGTTTGGACTAGTTGGAGTTTAAATCTTCAGCAGAGGTTTTTGGGGGAAGGTAACACATATGACAGTTTTCTAAAATCCTGGTATGAAGAGCCCACCCTGAAACTTATGAGATGCTTACCCTACTTGGTGGCTTGGAATGTTTGGATAGCAAGGAATTTATCTATATTTGAAGAAATACATCATCCAAGTTTCTTTGTAACAACCCAGATTCTCTCAACCTATAAATACTTTCTGGGTAAGGAAAGCAAGATAAAGGTAAGACTTCCCCAAGAGATCAGAGAGGGAGAAATAGTGGGGTATTTCTATGGAGCATGTGAAAATAGTAAGTGTGGGATCGGAGGCTAATTGAGACTCTCAAAGTCAGATAACATTCTTTTCCTTGCTAATGGGGGCAAAGGAACTAACAACAGGGCAAAAGGTCTAACGTTGAGACTACTCTTACAGGTTGGAAATGAAAAACTGGTGGATTCCATAATTATTTATGGGGACTCATAGCAGTGGATAAAACTAATGAATAAGGAGAACAACTTCAAAAATCATTTTTTACAGAATCTAGGGAACAATCTGGAAACTCTCACATCTACTTTCAGTAAGGTGGAATTTAAGCATGTCTATAGAGAACAAAACATGCAAGCTAATGAAATTTCAAAAGAAGGACTTCACTTGGAGGAGGGAAAGTGCAAGACACTTATACAAAGCAATGGCGTCCAGGACATCAGCTGGTCAACACTAGATTTCTGGACAGGGTTGTGATTTTGGAATTTCTAGAATAGCTTTTACTTTGACACTTCTTTTTGGATATTTTGAAATTTTGTACCTATTATGAACAAGACTGGAGAGAGACACTATTACTCTCATACTTCTAATTACTCTCAATATTTACTTCAAAATCATGCATCGGCACCTGTGGAATGTATTCTAAGTTCTTTATGAATGAAGAATATGATTTTTTCTTTGGAAAAAAAAAGTAAAAAAGATTGAAATATAATTTATTTATTTATTTCTACACATCTCATATTCACTTTTTAAATCATAATTCAAAGCTAAATTATTAGATTTCAATAATCCAAGGTGCACATTAATTAATAATAGGTGTGTCGTAAAATATATGATAATGACATAAATACAAGATTAGAAATGATATAACTAAGTATAATTTCAATAATCCAAGGTTAACGTTAATTAATAGTTGTGTCGTACAATATATGATAATGATATAAATTGGGGATCCCAATTAGAAATTATATAACTAAGTATAAGTAAAGAAGATTGAAATATTATTTATTTATTTATTTTTTATCCATCTCATATTTATTATTTAAATCATAATTAAGAGTTAAATCGTTACATTTCAATAATCTAACGTTAATTAATAATACGTGTCGTACAATATATGACAATGAAATGTAACAACCTTGTTCAAAAGTATTTTGATATTTCATTTATTGTTATGATGCATAGTCTTTATAAGCAACGGTATTTTTTTTTCAAATTTAAAAAAAACTAACAACTTTTTATTCAAAGAGAGAAACAAAAAAAGCATACCAACTCATCAAAATTTGACTTAGATCATCTTTATAACTTCCACCAAGCATGAAATATGGCTTATAACAACCTCCTATAGACTAGAAAGTTACATGTAAACCCAAAATAATTGTCCAACAACGCTGCTATTTTAGAAAGACACTACATACAAATCCTAATAGATATGAAAGGAGCCATAAATACATAAGATCAAATCTTTAAACTCCTCAAAATTGATCACACCTTCAAACATGCCCACTTCTTGTTTGGAAAAGCAATCTTCCTAGGTATTGTATTTCCTGTAGATATGTTTAATAGAAAACCTATCAAAACTTTCCATTAGTCTTCAAATGCTAGAACACCAATGCTCCAACAAAATCACCTACAAAGATGAAACACATGTGACTCAATCGACAATGACCTTAGAGTCGCCAAAAAACCTGTAAACACCAAACATGTTTCAATGCTGCAAAACTTAATAGCTCCCAAAGAGCCAACAACTCAACTCTAGAATTCGTGTTGAACCCACACCCCAGATTTAACAAAATATAGTAATCATCAACCAACTTAAGGACCATCCCTCCCCCACAACCATCCCTTACAAGCAGCAGTATATGTCACTTTAGGTTATTATTAGCATTTACAAGTGGTGTCACAAAAATAGTGTTATATGGTATTTATATAAACAATATCACTAGTTGATATAATTTATGTAAATATTTTTTTTGGATTTTGTGAGGCTTTGAAGGAGGGGATGAATTTAACTTATTTTACCGTCAATTATAAAAATTCTTTCTTTATATACAGAATGGGAGGGAGATTAGGGTATGTACACCTCTATAGACTTTAATAATCAAATCAATATTGCAGGGAGAACTTTGTTTCACAAACAAAGGGGTCTCATATACCAAATTAGTGTTTGGATGATATGTAACATTATAGGTTGATGAATTATAGTAAGAATGATGTGTACAGGAAATTTTATGTATGCACGTCTTTATCAATACTTATTATATACAATCTTCATTTTGTGGGCTATCCATGTTCTTTTATTTTACTAAACACCTAATAATATATGGAGTTTTTAATATGTCATTATGATACACTGTAGGCTTTTTATTACATGAGTAAGCAGTGGACTTTGCAAAAGCAATGTATTAGTGACTGAGGATATCTCTCGTGATATTCCCACTATTCTTCACCTAGTGAAAGACATTGTTTTCTACCATATAAGTTTTGATTTTGTGTTAGAAAAAGTAAAAGAACAAATGTAAATCCATGCTTACCAAGCACCCATACATTAACTATGGTTTGGAAGGTTCACACCAACACCTCCAACACCTTAAGAACTAGTGTTTGCAACATCTCTAAATTAAATGCTAGAGATCAAATTACAATATATGAGTAGATTGCTTTCTTTTGGGTTGCAATGGTGTTACTATTAGTGTAGACTTTTTATTTTTTATTTTGTGGATATTTTCAGAACAAACAAAAATTACTTTTTAAGCCATTATCATATATTGTAATATTTTTATTCAACTTATTGAAGTTGATATTAAAATATGTGCTTGTCACCGTGATAAGTATTACTATGTTAATTTTAAATTTATTTCAATTTACCATTGCAGAGAGAGTGGCTTTAAGGCAGGTTTAGTTGAACTATGCTATTGAATACAAAGATGGATTTTATGTAAAACAAAATTAGTAGATTTGATTATTCATCTTCTACATATATTTTGATACAATTTTATGATTTTATTTATACGCTTGAACAAAATATTGTTGGAGGAAAATATAATGGTATTTAATTATTAAAGAATTAAATAAATTAAAAGAATACATATATTTTGATATAATTTTATGATTTTATTTATACGTTTGAACAAAATATTGTTGGAGGAAAATATAATGGTATTTAATTATTAAAGATTTAAATAAATTAAAGGAATTGATCATTTGTTAGAGGAAAATATAATGTCATTTAATCATTAAAGAATTAAATTAATAAAAAAAAATCATTTGTAAATTTGTAAGTTAACTTTTGAATGGTGGTAATTTTTATCAATTAATATTTATCCTTGTTTGTTGTAATGTTTGTTAGTTGCTTTATAGTATTAAATCATGATAAAAAAGTTGGATTAGAATCAATTTTATGTTGGTTTTGTTGAATAATCAATGTCATTAGTTTTATTTTTCCTAATTATTTGTGTTATTAACAAAAAATTAAGTAAATATCATTATTTTCAATTTTTCTAATTAAATTTGTTATTAAAAAAATGTTTATATATTTAAATTATAACCTATGAAACTTGTTGTAAGTGAAATACTACTTAAAAAATTAAATGAAAACTATATGACAAAGAATAAACAATACAAACCCAAAACATGAGTGTAGAATAGTTAAAACAAGTTGTTTCTTTTGTATGCAAGGGGTTTAAGTGGCTTATTTCTATGTAACAATGGCAAAAATGTATTTCCAAGGGACATCTTTTGTTAGTAAATCTTGTAACAATTTATTGTAAAACAACCATGTAAAATCATAATTAAACATGGATCTCCTTTAATACCTCTAATTTGATCTTGTTTTATTAGTTTTAATAAAAATAAACAAATCAAGATGCCTAATAGAACTTGTGCAACAATGACACAATATGTCTTTTTAAGAATCATATTTTCTTTTCCTTTGGTTTTATATCATATCACACAATGTGAAGACTATGAAAGAAAAATAAGATTATATTTGTTCATAAATTTCAATGAAAAGACATGGAAAGAATGGACCATATTTTCTTTTCCCTTTGGTTTTATGTTACTGTTATTATATGTTAAGATTGTGTTATGTTTCAACTATGTTATAACTATGTTATGTTATAATCATTTCAAAGATTTATCATTTATGCAATTACTCCATTATTGTAGCTTTGTATTGCAAAAGTCATGTTTTGTTATCATTCCTTTTTTCATGTAGTTTTGATTTTCCAACTCTATTTTCAAGCAAAAAAAACATTACTTTTATTATTCATAGAAATCAAAAAGTATATAACAATATGAAAGTATGAATCATATAAATGGTATCAACACACCAAATAACATTTTAACCATCATTCAAAAATAGAGTCCTTCATACTATACCTCATATCTAATATTAGCATACATGTTCTACACATCAGATAACATGTAACCAATAACCCAAAACCACAAGTGGTATCAATAAGACATAACTTCACAAAATAAATAGTCTATCAACTATCTAGCCAATAGGAACCACCAACATTATGATAAGTAGAAAACGAAATCTTGAAATTCAATCGAGCCTCCCACAGATTCCTCCAAATGGAGGAGACCAATTCAACCCCCTCAAGTGCATCCTTCAAAATAGAATTGGCTTCAGAGTCCTGTTCATGAAAAATATGATCAACATACATATCAATAAAGGAGGCCAAGAGTTCTTCAACTCTCATACACCATTGATCAAGAGAGATGACCTGTAAAGAACACAAATTTTTTTCCTAGTTCACAATTATCACTTTCCAACTCTGTACAACCTCATGTTCCCTTTCTTTGGTTAGTATTACTTTGTCAAGGTCAATGAATACCTAGTCATGTTTTATTTAATTGGTTGATAGAAGATTCATACAGTCAAATATGGAGGAGTGATAAAAAATTTGGACTAAACTTAATTGGATGGTTGTCTAATATATATTGTAAAAAGAATCTAGACCACGTTAAAATTCCAATTCCCTAAAAAAATACTTGTTGTAGTAATGACACATGTATCAACATTCAAATATGTTCTTTTGATGTTGGTATGACTATCATAAGACATTATGTTGTGTGATGGGATATGTTTTTACAACAATCATGTGACATTGTGGTGTGTGTTGGGATATGTTATTGAAATCCTTATGACATTTCAATGAAGTTCTTGTGACATTGTGGTGTGTGTTGGGATATGTTATTGAAATCCTTATGACATTTCAATGAAGTTCTTGTGACATTGTGGTGTGTTAGGATACATTTGTTGGAAGTAAGTTTGGTGTCCTAACGACATACTATTGATGATTGTTTAAAAAAAAGGATAGGGAACGAACACATTGAATCCTTCTATCATGTAACTTGGATGTGCATCAAAAGACCAATAACATTTTCAAAAAATATTGTTAACTTACCAACACATAGATCCCTTTTTTATTAGAGGTAGGTTGGAATCATGTTAAAATACCGATAATTATTTGCAAAAAAATGGTTGGAATGCTAGATAGATTAACATGTATAATTGTTGAAATTGCAATGAAAGATTGATAGATATAAGAATTTCAACATATCTACGTTGAAATATTTAACATTAGAATTAATTGTTGAAAATGCAATCATAAAGATTGATGGATATGATAATTTCAACATATATAAGTTGAAATATTTAACATTGGAATATTTCTCATTCCAAATTAATCTAACAAAACTATATTAATATCATGCCAAAATTTATACCCAAATATAATAATCAATTGTAATAAGACATTAAAAATAAGATACTAATCTTACCAAACACAGAGTCCTAATTGAAAATAATGTAAATAATGTGTATGCAAAGGGTTAATAGGAATGAAATATAAAATTATATTATTCTCACTCATAATGTAAATAATGTGTATGTAAAGGGTCAATAGGAATGAAATATAAAATTATAGTATTCTCATCATCTTCTTTCTCATGAATTTGTGTAAGGTAATAATAATATTTTTATTATTTAAATCATAATTCAAAGTTAAATAGTCAATACAATGATATAATGATGCAACTTCTAAGCAGCTTAATATGCCTTGGGGCCATTTCAAACTTATTAGGATAAACTAGAATAATAGAATTTCAACAAACATAAAATAGTTATATGGAGTTGGTATTTTAATGGCACACAAAAATATGCATAACACAATCAAAATTGGTTGATAATGACTTAATGTATGAAAAAAGGAAAAGAAAAAAGACTCAACCAATTGGAAACATGGTCATTGATTCTATAATGATTGACTAAAATAGTTTGGTTGAATTTAGATGCTTGAGCATTCACTCTGAATGAACTACATAACACATCACACGTGCATTCATAGGATATTAAAGAATACCCCTAATTTACAACCCATAGAAATCTTTTGGGGTGAAATAAAAAATCTTAGTGAGATAAGATATTTTAGGATGGCCCGAATGAACATAGGTAGACTTCATAAACAATCATTCCAATTTAATTCACACCATTTTCACTCATAGATCATACCTATTCTAACACCAATATGTCTATAAACAAAATCTGATTCACACCCCCTTCATACATAAATCATACTTATTCAAACAAAATCCAATTCACACCCCACCACCGTGATTCATCATCTCCCCCCATCACCGCATCCTTGGCTCAGTGGGCCCACCATCGCGTACTTCTCTGTGTGGTCGTAGCATCGGAACTCGCTCAAAGAAGAACAAGCATATGAATGAAGGGAAACAAAAATCCCCTCCTGTATGGATCACCTTGTTCAGCTCTCACCGAACCACTGTCAAATACATCTACCCCCAACCAAAGTATGTCCCTACTAGAGCCTACTCCATTAGCATCATATACCCTCCAGAGACCCTATGGGGCACCTTCGACCCTAGTATCCACACTACCAACACTGCTATAGCTTGCGTCTCCAGACTCTCTATGTCGTAGATCAGTATAGCATTTTCATGCACATAGGATGTTGCATAAAAGTGTCGCTCCGGTAGATCCTCCATCGATACATCACTAAGATTCCTCGGTTGTGTGTCCACAATCACACCTAACTGATGAATCCCCATTAGAAAGTACACATCCATCAATGTAATCTTTAGTTGCTCCTCCTGTATCACAAATGCCCCCACATCAGCATCTCAAAACTCTACCAACTTGTTCAAAAATAGTTTTGTTCAATGCATTGGGGGCACCATGGAAAACTTCAGCAACCCACATCGGACCAAAGTATCATGAAAATCATCATCATCCATATTGTCATCCAGCAGCCTCCCAAGATCTCGCTCTCTCCAGCTCACCCTTGACATCCTGCACACACATTATAAAATCCCCAATAAGTACTATGCAAGTAGAAACCTGTCCACCCAAGGCCATGGCACCAATATTGGGAGAAAATGTGCACTCCAAAGCGCTCCTTTTTCCCCCTTAGGCGTGCTTTGGAGCGTGCTTTTCTCATCAACATGTGGGCTCCTTGAGCGCTCCTGTCAAACTCACAGCTGCGCTCAGAGTGCACTTTTCTCAACAAAATCTGCACTCCAGAGCGCGACTATACGACCCACAGTCGTGCTCTAGAAGTGCGACTATCTGGCTCGTAGCCGTGCCCAGGGAGATTTTTTTTCCATCGAAAAGTGTGGTCTAGGGTTGTTGTTCCCTAGCCAATCTTTCTAGGGCTCCCCAGAGGACCAAAACCAGTGAAATAAGCTTGAAAAATGACAAAAAATAACTTCAAGAGTTACCTACAAGTCACATAAGTCGATTCCACCGGATAGATTGAGAGAAATCAAAATTTCCTCTTTTGATCCCCTCCACACTCCTCCCAATTTGCACAGTGAAAATGACATGTGGAGGTGGGCTCCCTTTCTAATTTTATAGCCATTTTTAACCCATTTTTTTTCTTTTGACCATTTTGAACACAGACGACCTCCGTTTCATCTGCCATTTGCAGCACCGGATTCAGAATTCTATTCCCGTGATGATTCTTGAGATCATTTATCAATCTCACTCACTCCTTTTTGGGGATTTTTTTCCACACCCCCACCTCAATTTGCATGCCACCTGGGACGTAATCATTTTTGCCCAAATTTGACCATTTTTTCTATCACGGCCTATTCACGATCCCTATGCTCCCTCCACACTACAGTTATTGCATTATTTTTCCACCATTCATATATCCACAAGGATTCCCCATGAGTGTTCCCCCCCACCTTCTTTCTTGGTTCTCATATTTGTCCCTTGATTGTACACTTCCTCCTTGCTTGGATTTTACATATGTTTGGTATAATTTTATCCATTTTCGGACCGAGAAACTCCTTTGCGAAAAAAGGAACTTCAAGAGTTTCTGTTAAGATCTTTTATTACTCCTTAAAGAATGAAAAGATCACCCAGCAATCTTGGTTCCCTTCATGCTCATTAAAAGTATCTGAAATGGCGTCTATCTGGTATAAGTTTAACCCTTTTCCATCCCTGGTAGACTAATTATGAAAAAGGAATACTCTAGTCACATCGGCTAGAAGAGTTCTCCATTGCATAATTTTTTCTTTTTCTGACCTTGGCGACTAACACACAAAAAAGAACCCCCTCGGAGACTTCTTATTTTTTCAGACTCTCTAAAATTGAAATCGGCCATGATCAATCACCGTCCTGGGCTCATATAAATCCACACAATGGTACCTTTTCATCATTTCAAATTCTTCTTATCGCTTTCAGACTCCTTAAAATTGAAATCACCCATGAGCATGCACCATCCTGGCATCATATAGATACACATGATGATATCCTTTAGAGCACACTTTATCCCTTATTCGAGCTCCTTAAATCATGAAGAAGGACCAAACAGTGCCTCTCGGTGCCCCGACAGATCACATATAGTCCTACCATTATGGCAGCATCCCTAGTATGGTCTCCTTTGTTTAGAGTATTCTACGATGTGTCACCCTTGGAGTCTCCCGATCTCACTCAATAGTTCCCCCTCCTGAGTCTCCCCCATTGCAGCCATAGTCCTTAATCGCTTAAGATATGATCCCCTTCCCCGAGGTTAGTTTCATATGTTTCCTGGTCAACCCTGTCATCATACTTTGAACAAAGGAATTTTAAGTCCCATCACTTTTCGACCTCCTTGTCCCCCCACAGTGTCTCAGTTACACGTCCAGTACCATCACATCATGGTTGTACACCTCGCACTCCTATCAAGGAAACGTCACTACCTTGGTAGTTGCAGGTCTCTCTTTTTCGACACCAGTATATCTATTCCATAGGATAGACCCAGAGGTCACTATATCTTGGACTCATCTCCATCAGTGGTGAGTTCCTATGGACCATTTGAGATGATTCCTTAGTTCTTCTTAGAATGGTTGTTTTTCACGTGCTCGACTTCAAATCCATCATCGCACCATTGAGATTAATATAGGGTATTGGTCCCTTCAATTATTGATCGAAAACCTCGGATGTCCCCTGACTCTAGCACATTGGTGAGTCTATTTGGAAACCCCCATTTGTTTGTTCCCATGGATATCAGGGTTGCATGGGAAACAATATTCAGAATCCCTTCAACTATATGCTTCCTAGAGTATCCAGTTGAGATGCAATTCAGTGTACCTTTGAGATTCCGACTCTCATTCGTTGAGTCCATATAGTTCTTGGACACCTTCCGATCCAGCAAAGCATCAATTGGTATGGTACCGCATCCAAGATGGATTCCATTGTTTCCATGTATTAGTTATTCAGATTAGTCATGGTCTTCCCATGAGTATGTTCCATATTTGTGTCCCCTCTAAACCATTATGATGTACACAACAATTCTCTATGTATTGCTCAGGTCCCCTTTGGGATTCACCATTATTTGTATATCTTGATACAAGAATGGGTATTCCCACCTCATCCATATATTTGATATTATATTCCTAATCCATTATTGAGGTGATGTATTTCCAATTTTATCCCTTACAGTTTGCATGAAGCATGTGTTCCGGTCTCCAACCAGTTTCTTCTCTCCACCATCACAATGCTCACACCCCTAGAAAAATTAAGAACCTATAATTTCTATCAGCCATACAATGAGATTCTTCCCTC
The DNA here is from genome assembly GCA_027924585.1 of Larix kaempferi. Lineage (NCBI taxonomy): Eukaryota > Viridiplantae > Streptophyta > Pinopsida > Pinales > Pinaceae > Larix > Larix kaempferi. Next base: position 18,353,531 of record BSBM01000887.1, read on the forward strand.
ACAGATCAGGGAGAAATCTGTTAACACCCAAAAATTGTTCACCTAGCTCATCCCCTAGTCACATAATCCATTTATCCCTTTTTCCTACATTTTTGGCCTCCAAAAACCCAAAAATCCCTAAATTGGTAACCAATGGGAAAAATTAATTATTTCCCTCATCAATTAATGAAAACCCTTCAAAAAATGCAAAATCCCACAAAAAGGGGTCAAAATCCCACAAAAAGGAGTCAAAATCCCCAAAAAAGAAAAAGAAAAAGGGGAAAAAGTCAAAATAAAATAAAAAAAGGAGGGAAAAATCAAAATACCACAAACCAATACTAGTGGTTACCCAATAACATCGATCCATACTCCACCACCCAAAATTTCTATAAAAAGTGATGGAGGCCCCCCATTTCAACATCCATGATTCACTCTTCCTACCCTTATGCTGCCAAAATTCCTGTCGAAATCTAGCCTAGCTCTTTGAGCTTTTGTTCCCCTTTAGTTGAGTCTTGGTCACCACTTGAGCATTTGGATAAGAGCAAGGAACCATAGAGACCTGGAACACTACTCTTTGTACAGTTGCGAGGGCCCCCATCTACTCACCTTATGAGGTAACTTTTATTGTAAACCATTGTTTGCAACATAATACAAAATACATTTCATAGGTTCCTATTTATTTGTTATTTTTATTGTAGTAATTAGTTAGATTTATTTTTATCTTACAGTCACACATTGTCTATTCATGAGACTTCCACTAAGGGTTCCATAATCCTTAGTAGGTTCTCTTCTGCACAGGCTGGTGTGAAAACACTAGCTACATAGATATTAAAAGCTTTTGGGCATGTGCATAGTTAACAACACAAAAATGTCTAACCATCCATTGTCCAACACATAATTAAGAATGCTTTGTGGAAAAAAATATCAATAGATTTTGAGCATATATGGAGTTAATAGAATATTGGAAGAATTGGTGAATTCATAACAAAAGCATTGCAACCACTAGAACCACTTGCAGTATGTTTTATTAGCAATCTTTTTTGTAGTGGCACATTTTGCTGTACAAAGAGTTCATGCATGTGGTGGGAAAGATTGTGAATATTCCAAACTAAATGGTTTTGGGATGTAAATTGATGAGTGAAATATGTTGATGTACATGATTAGTTATTTTAATGTTCTTATTCTCTGTTGATTGTGTTGTAAATCTTAATCTAGTTTTGCAAAATCTATAAAAAATTATGAGTTTATCTCTTTCTTTTAGGTTCAAAATGAAGTTGAATTCTTGAAGACGATAGGAGCCTTGGATGACAAGGAGATTACATTATAGCTAGTTGAATATGGGATTTTAGGAATTATGACTTAGTAGAATCTGGGAGTTTCTACTTGGGAGTGAATTTTATAGGCATTATGGCTTAGTAGAATTTGGGAGTTTCTCATTGGAGCTAGTAATACTTGCCTGTGGATTTTATTGTAAAGTTTTCAAAGTGAAAGACACATATGCCTTCAACTAAAATATGCAAATCCAATAGTTGTGTTGACATGTGGATGAATGAGAATCCACTCGATGTATATGATAATCCACTGCCCCATATTGTTCAATAGTTATATAGTTATGGTTTATTTATTATATTAAGTAGAATGGCCTTCTGAATTTGTAATGATGAGTTGGTGTACTGAATCACACTTTTCCCATGGCATGATGAAATATCCGAAATAAATTCATTGTATTGAATTTCATAATAGAGTTCAAAATGTTGGCCTTTCCCAAAGTGCGACAAGAAGAAAATCCATTTAGAATTTTAGAATCCCATTTCTGTGGTATCCATTGAAAGAATTGATAATAGGCCGATCCAAAATCAACTTTGTGCAACTTGTTTAACAATAATCTTTTATTGTTACTAACATTATTCATTCATCCCCAAGTGCTTCATAAATGTTCCTCAAAACTTCATTTCATTTGTTGTATAAATCTTCTAAAAATTTCACAACCTATGATCCCAATTTCTCTAAGATTTTTCTATCACCGAAATGAAATCAACCAAAACTATGATTACACACAGCTTGTCCTTCTACTCTGATCTTAACACACTTACAAATTAATCGTTATTCACTTCTCCATTGTAGATGATCGTGGATGATATGGAGCAAAATTGGAAGAATGGGTTAATACTATTGGATAAAGAAGAATTTGGATTTGCTTAAAAATTTTCATTTCTTAACAAAAACATAATTTTGAAGCAATTACTTATATCTTCTACATTGAAAATAATTTTCTCATTATGAAATGTTTGAAACGTAAGTGATGTGACTGTGTTGTCTATTATATGAAGGATTAGTTAGGGGTTATATTTTAGCTTTCAAGTGGATTTCCTTTGGTTCCAAGGTTCACTTCACTTTTCCAGTTTGTAGATTCTTACTGGATTGATGTAATCTCGTGATATTTGTTTTGTAGAGGAGAGGCAGAGGTGGTCATGTTCAACCTAGTGAATGCTATCATCTCTATCCAATAATTTTGTAAGATGCATATATTCATCCATCATCCAAATTACAAATTACAAAGGACCATTACAAATTATAATGTATTCATTTGATAAAATAAACTAAATTTAGAAAGAGAAAATTCACCTTTACAAAGAATTATCTAGCAAAAAATAGCATATCTCCTTAGTCCTACGACAATCAAGAATATACTTTCAAAATTATGTTGTTGGTCTTTTTAAGTTATATATATTTTTAATATATGACCCAAAATTAATAATCCTTCATACCTTTAACCATTTTATTTCTCCAAAACCAATACATCACTGAAACTTGATATAATATTTCTTACTACCATTTTATATTATCGTATAACGACACAATATATATATATATAATATTCCGAACTATTATTACTATTATATAAATATCAACACAACTATAAAATTGTCATTTTTACTTTTTTTATTTTAATTATTTAATACTATTTTTAACCAAATGCAAAAAAACAAATACGTGTTTGTATTATATTATGCTATCTTCATAAGGTGGTTAGTAGTGTGGATTGGATTTGTGTAAGATCCAATAACTACCCACATAGTTGTGAAAAAAATTTAAAAATTTGAGTAACATAAAATGAAAGAATCATATATGGAAACTAGTCATTATATCTATAAACATAAGCCAAATAAAACCACTCAGTGATACATGAAAACTTTGAAGAGACCAAGTAGAAAATCCAATAGAACCACATTTCATTTAGATATTTTGATACACTTTCATGTTTCTATTTGTAGGATTGAACGATATATTGTTAGAGGAAAATATAATAACATTGAATGATTGAAGAACTAAATAAATCCAAGCAATCAATCATTTGTAAATTTGTAATTTGAATTTTTGAATGGTGGCTAATCCTATCAATCAATTTAGCCTTGTTTGAACTCTTTTTAGTTACTCTATATTATCAAATCATACATAAAATAATTGGTTTAGAATCAATTTTATGCTGGTGCTATTGAGTAGTGAATGACATTAGTTTCATTTTTCCTATCTATTTGTGTTATAAACAAAAAAATGTTTTCAAGGTTATACTTTTAATATTTTTAACTATTTTTTGGGTTAGCAGGTGCAGGAGGAGTTCTTTATGACTCTAAGGGAAACAAGCCGAAAGACTTTGCATGGGGAATTGGCAAGAGATCCAAAAATGGTACAGAGTGGCTAGCATTGATTAAAGGATTGGAAATAGAAAACAAGGAAGGAATTGAGGATCTGGTGGCCTTCGGAGATTCAATGCTGGTCATTAGGGAAGCTAGAAACTGGGCGACGAATCGAAAGAATCCTACCACTAAGATTCATCATCTCTTTAATTACATTGCTAGTGAATTCAATTCTATCAATTTTCTTCATCTGATGAGGATCAATATCCAGAATGCGGATGCAATGACTAATGTCAGAGTCGGTCTTGATTGTGGAATTATAGTTAGTAATCGTTAGGAGTTTGGAAACAATTGGGTCCCTTAAACTTTTCCCTCTTCTAGTTATGAAGAAGAATCTAAATAGTTTCCATTGCAATTGGAAGTGGAAGCCACCCTTGGCATGGAGGAAGCAACTCATTATTCATATGATCTATATAAATTTGGGACAACTTAGCATTATTTTTTGGAATTCCAATGTGATCGTCTCCCTCTCCTTGGACCCTCCCTGCGTCTTTTCAGCGATTTTGGAGCCTTCCACATGATTGATACATATGGATGGCATGTAGTAATTTATGGTGGTAGAATATCGAGGCAGAGCTAGCCTACATTACAGTCGGAAGCGCGTTACTTCTGGTATGAATTTGGGTAGTATTCACATCCAGGGAAGAGCGATAGAGACAATGGACGGAGCCTTTCTTTCTATCGTCTTGAGCCTTCCCTTGCTGCAATGTTTGCACTGTAAGAAGCATATCATGACCTTAGGAAGAAATGGGTGTGTTAGAGTTACGAAGATTCATTTTGCAAACAAAGTCGGCCAGGAAATGGACCTCGGTGGATCAGTTAAGGTGCAGTAAGCTATGCATGAACACTACAAAGCTGAGGCATTTGGAATGGGAAAGAATTGGAGCTCCTCTGCAGGGGAAAACAGTGGAATCAATAGTCCTGTTCCTACGCTGGGGTTTGGAAACCTCCCGGATGAGGTCCAAACATACTTGAAAGAAATGGAAATACAATTCCGTGAGCTCAGAGGGGAAAATTCTGAACTCAAACGGGCCATTTCTCACCTCTATACTCTCATCCAAGTTACGAACAGTGAGATTCAAAGCAACGGCAATAAGTTAACTAAGCAGGTTGTCATTTAGGCTGAAAAGTTTGAAAAGGGATGCCCTTGTTCTATCAATTTGGACACTAAAATTATGGTACTGCACAACAGTCTTAGGATAGTGGAAGCCAAGATCGATAACATGAGGGCAGACATGGGTTGGTGCAAGGTAATGATACCCAATTATGATACGTTAGTTGCAATGACATCCTGGAAAAACATAAACATTATCATTAAAATGAATTATTAGAGGTACCTACAAAAATTTTTCGGATTAGGTGTAAAAAGATGAAACGTAGAAAAACGGATGACCTTCCAGAATATATAACTTTTATTTATGGAAAAGTGGTATAACCACCCCAAAATGTCATTATTTTTAGATTGGTATGTTATTTTTTCTCTAAAACATAATGCACGTGTTTTTGTTGGTCCACATGTTTGTTATGTAAAATTGTCAATTTATGAGGAAACAAATATGTAGAGGCGTAAGCAACAGACGAATCTTGTGCAAGGCTATTTTTCCAAAATTTTAAAAGCTAATTTTATATAATTTTTTAAATTACGAAAGTCAGTGAATCCTTAAAATTACATGGTCCAGTGTTTGTCCACCATATCATGGTCTAAACATAATAAAAAAACTCTTTTTTTTTAGCTTGTAGGTATTCTTGTACTCTTGTGTGGGTTCTTTTCCTTTCTCGAAATAGGTAAGCCAATCAAAATTTATAGGCCAAATAAATGACCTATGTTTTTTACAAATTTGACATGAGTGCAGTTAAAAGTGAATTAAAAATAGAAAACAATAACAGATCTATTCAAAAAATATATAGTTAGAATTTGCACACAGATCTCGACAAGTGTGTGCAATTTCATCTGTAGTGCACTAGTGGAGCATATGCGGAACAAAGTGTGAAAAACATGAAGTTACAGCATTTGATGTGTTCTACCATAAATCAGACTGAGCCTCGAGGTTTGGAAATCTGAAGCGAATTCCAAACCTGCATAATTTCCATTCCTAGACATAAAAGTTCCAAACTATTTTAATTCACTGTTTTTGTTGAATAAGATGAGATTTCCTTTAAGGTAGGGACCACCCCCCCTTCTCTTCATATCCACCCAATCCCCCCCACTCTCTTCCACTCTATCCAATCCCTCCTCCCTTCCTCACCCCTCTCTTCTCTCCTTCACCACAAGGGTTAGGAGATATACTATTACAAAAAATCACTAACTCGCACTATCCTCATGTGCATATAAATATTCATCCTTGTAACCATAAATCCATGACCCCTATATCTCAATCCCCAAACCCTTCACCATTTGTCCCTAGGCACTGCAATCCCTATTCCCTAGTACAACTAACCACCATAACTCTTGGCTCATTAAAATCCTAAACTAGTATATCTCCTAAGACTCCTAAATACTAACACATAATGATATATATCCCTTCACCCCTATAATCCTAACCATGTAATTCTAACCTCTAAAGTGTCTAGCCAAATAAAAATTAACCCCTAACCCTTAACGTTTTCATCATCTTCATTATGTTCACCATAATCATTGTTCGTCGTCATCACCATCATCTTCATGTTCTTCTTCATCATCATCATCGTCATCTTCATCATCGTCATCTTCATCATCATCATCATCATATCCGTCATCATCATCATCATCTTCATCATCATCATCATCATCCTCATCGTTAGCATCATCATCAT